>JAEUBB010000008.1:0-134879 GCA_018257885.1 Parmelia sp. 050094
ATAGTTCTTACTCTTAAGATATATATAAATCTTATTAAATATAATAATAATATTAAGTTATATAAAATATTTATAATTTTATATTTAGCTAAATACTTTATTAATAAGTAGAATTAGATATTTATTCTTTTTAATAAATTAATTAAATCTTTAATAATTAATATAAAAGTATAGATCTCTATTTAGCTTTTTTATAAAAAGAATTAATAATAAAAAAAATACTTAATTAGATATAATAAAGTCTTTATTTAAATATTTATCTAAATATTCTTTAACTTTCTAAAGTTTATATAGTAAAAGAGAATAGATTTTATTTTAAAATAAATTAATATTAAATTTAAATATATTAAGCTTAATCTTTATATTATATAAATAGTATAAAGATAGTTAATTTATTTTAAAATAATTAAAAATATTTATAAACTTATAATACTTAAAAGATAATCTTTAAAATATCTTTTTAAAACTTAAAATAATTATCTTATTAATTTAAATAAAGTTAGACTAGTAAATCTTATACTTAGCGAGTATATTAATAATCTTAATATAATTTAATAAAAATATCTTAATATTTTTATTTTTATAGAGTATAAGATAAAGAGTAGTCTTAATAATATAAATATTAATATTAAAGTTAATATAAAATCTTAATATTAAAAGATCTTTATTTTACTTTTTTAAAATTCTTTTTTTTTAAAAATTTAATTCTTTTTTTTTATTTTAATATATAGACTTAGAAGATATCTTCTTCTTTTTAAAAAATAAAGATAACTTTAAAAAAAGATTAAATAAATTATTAAGATCTATAAATTTAATATTATTATAATTATAATAATTAAATTAGAAAAGTAGCTTATTTTATTAATAATTTAAAAAAACTTAATATTTATTTATTTAAAGCTTTTTAATAATAAGATAATATTAATTTAATAATATTAAAAAAAGTAGTACTATACTTTTCTTATAATTATTAATAGAAAAATATAGATAAATTATTTATATAATAAATTTTTTTATTAATTTATTATTATATTCTTTTAATAATTTAAAGATAATAGATCTTATTATTATATTTAGTATTTAATAGACTTTTAAGATANTATTTAAAGTTAGTAAGAGCTTTTAATAAGATTATTTTCTATTAAAAAGAGAGTTTAGTATTTATTAAAAAAAGATAATATATATATAAATTTTTAAAATTATTTATAAAATATATTTTATTAACTTTTATTATATTTTTAATAAGAGTAGCTAGTTTTTTATATTATTATTAAAAAATATTTAATTAATTTTAAAATTCTTTTCTTTATTTAATATTTTATTAATTTTAACTTTATAGATCTTAATATTCTAAGTAGCTAATTAAGCTATATATTTAAAAGTATTTTAAAATATATTAAAAAAATATTAATTTAATAAGTAATTTATTTTTCTATAAGTTTAATAATTCTTATTAAAGCTAGATTAAAAAAAGATTTAAATAGTAACTATTATTATACGCGAAGTCGCTAAAATTAGTATTATTAATATTATAATAATATATTAATTAGAGATAGATACTATTTAAGTAATCTTTTTTATCTTTTTAAACTTAACTTTATTCTTTTAATTTACTTATTAATTATTATTTAGATAATAGAGATAATCTTAATACTCTTTTATAATAATAAATACTTTATTTATTAAATAATTCTAAAGGCGAGAGGAAAGCTTTCTCTTTATTAATAAAATAATATAATAATTATTAAAACTATAATTTAGAATATTAGCTAATTAGATAAACTTATAAAAAAAGAATTAAAAGTTATTTTTTATAATTATAATTAAATTATTATATTTTTATTTTATAATAATCTTATAATATTAATTTTTAAATAGTTCTTCTAAATAATTAAAAATATTTTTAAAAGTTTAATAAAGATTAAAGATATTTTTATATTATTAATTATAAGTTACTTTATTAATATTCTCGCTAATATAATTTAAAGTATAAATAATTTTAACTAACTTAATAAAAAAGTAATTAATATTAATAATAAGCTTCTTAATTATTTTAATATATTACTTATTTTATATAAAATTATTATTATTTATAAAGATAAAAAAATTAAAAATCTTTATTAATTTTATAATTTTTATAATCTTTTATTAAAATTATATTCTTTATATCTTTTTAAGATTCTTATTCTCTTATTTTAAAATTATTAGTTAATTATAAAGTTAATTAAACTCTTCTTTTTAAATCTTATATACTTTTTAAGCTTATTTAAGTTTAAGAATTCTAATCTTATCTATTATATATTTCTTTTTATAATAATTAATTATTATATTATATTAATTTAGTTAATAGATATTATAGATCTCTATATCTTATTCTTTATATAAGATATAGATTATTTTTAATATAAAAATTATATCTCTTATTATAGATTAAGTTAATTCTTCTAATAAGTTAATATTTTATAAATTTATATTAAAGTTAAAATCTTTTTTATTTTTTAAAATTATTAAAACTCTTTATTTCTTTATTTATTCTAAAAGACTATTAGCTTCTTTTTAAATATTTTTAAAAAACTTTTAAAGTTCTATTATATTAAGTAGAGTAATCTCTTCTTTTAAATTTTTAGTATATTAAAGTTATAATATATTATTACTATCTAATACTCTTATTTCTTAGTCGTTTAAAGTATTATAAAGATTAATAATAATTTAAATAGTATTCTTTTAAATAATAATAGCTTAATAAGATAATTTCTTAACTACTTAAAAAAGACTATTTAGGCGAAGTTAAATACGAAGTAAAGAAAGAGAAAAAAAGTTAACTTAAAAATTAAATTTAAAGTATTCTTTAAGATATTAAGAGTTTTATATTTTAGATTATTAATTAAAAACTACTTTAAAGATATTAAAAATAGTAGACTCTATTTATTAATAATCTTTTATATCTTTCTTTTTTATTTCTTAATAGAGTTTATTTCTTTATTAAGAGAGTTATTTATATAAATATTAAAATACTTATATATATATAGTGATATCTTTTTATAAGAGGTTTTTCTTATAATTAATAAGTTCTAGCTATAAATAATTTATTTTATCTATAAATAGACTATACTTAAATACTTAATAATTTAATATTAAAACGTCTTTATAATAATCTTAATAATAATTTTCTTTTACTATTTACTTATTAGTATAAATAAAAGAATAGATAATTTAGTTATAATATTAAAACTATATCTAAAGTTAAGTCTAATAAAAATAAATTAAATAAGATAACTAGATAGAGAGTAAATATAATATAAAAAAAGAATACTTAAATAGTAAAAAGAATTCTTACTAGCCTATATATTAATAAAAATAAGTTAATAACTAATAAATACTCTATAGACCTAATATATAGCTAGAAACCTAATATATAGCTATAAATACCTAATTTCTAGAGTACGTTCGTAACAAATAATATAGTTTCTTATAGTCGTTATCTATTTTTTAGAAGTATTAGTAAAATATTAATATAAACTTTATTATTAATCTTTTAATATTAAAATAATAGAATTTAATCTATATTTTAATAAATAGATTAATTAAAAAATATTATTATATTCTTTATATTATTAAAAAAAACGGAATTATTATTAAAGCTACTATATAAATATTTATAAAGAAGATTTTTAAACTATATAATCTCTTACTTAATATTATCTTTAATAGAGAATTATAATTTATAGCTATTATCTAAAAGTTCTTCTATTAATAGCTTAATATAGAGATTAAATTATTAATAGTATTCTATTTAAAAACTAATAAATAAATAAAATATATAAATTAGAATCTAGAATATTACTTATAAACTTATTATAATTATATATAGAATAACTAAGCTAAGTAGCTTTCTATTATAGAATTTATAAATAATAATACTTAATTAGTTTCTATTAAGATTATATTATTCTTTATTAATAAGAAATTTAATTTTTATATAAGCTTCTTTATAAATTTAATAGATTATAAAACTACTTATTAATAACTAAATACTACTAAAATAATAGATATCTTTAATTATATAAAGAATATTCTTATCTATATTAAATAAAATTTAGAGTATACTTAAAAGAGTATAGCTATATAGATAAATAAGTATTATATTAATATTAAGTTTAAAAAAGGCGATATAGTCTTTTTAAATAATTATAATATTAAAATTATATATTTATTTAAGAAGTTAGAAAATAAGAAAAAGAGATCTTTTAAAGTAATTAAAGTTATAAAATTTATATATAAGCTTTAACTCTCTTTTATAATAAAGATTTATCTTATTTTTAATTTTTAATTATTTTTAATTATCTTTATAAATTCTTTATTTAGTTAGAAGAACTCTTCTATATAGCTAATTAAAATATCTAAAAATAATAAATAGATTATAAAGAATATTTTAAACTCTAAATATTATTATAATAAACTATAGTACTAAGTAAGATAAAAAAATAATAATAATATACTTACTTAATAAAATATTAATAATAATAAATTTAAGAAAGCTTAGAACGTAGTTAATAACTATTATAATAAGTATTTAGAAAATTTTAATTTATATAATATAGTTATTAAGTTAAAGAGATCTTATTATTTTTATAATCTTTAAAATCTTATTACTATTCTAATTATTATTATTTATAGGCGATATAATATCTATTCTATAGTTATAGTATATAGTTAATAGTTAGAGTTAATTTATAAAAATATTAATTAATTTAGATTTAATATCTTTAAGATAGTTTCTAATTTATAATCTAAAATATAAAAGTTTTAGCGTCTTTATAAGTACTTTAAATTTAGCTCTAAAATCTTACTTATTAAGTATTTAACTCTTTATCTCTTAAATATCTATTATTTAATAATAATACTATATAAAGCTCTCTTATTATCTAGCTACTATTATTATAATTAATAATACTCTATATAGTTATATAATATTATCGCTAGATCTCGTTATTATTACTAATAATCTTATTTAAAATTAGATATTAGTATCTAATAAAGAAGAATTTTATCTAAAAAAATTAATATTTAATTAAAATTTAAATATTAAGTTAACTTTATTTTAGATTAATTAAAGATCTTTATTTAAATTCTTCTTCGCTATATTTAAATATTACGATCTTTTAATTATATTTATTTATAGCTATAACTTAGTTAATTCTTAATTAAATTATATTATTCTTAAATATTCTAATAGTTATAATATATCTTTTATAATAATATTAATTAGAGCTATTAATATATTATTCTTACTATTATTATTATCGCTAGAAAAGATTTTATAGCGATAAAGATATTACTACTTATAAAAAGAGATATTATTATAAATATACTCTAGAAATTAGATATTTATAGCTATATATTAGATTTCTAGCTATATATTAGACTTATAGAGTATTTATTAGTTATTAACTTATTTCTATTAATATATAGACTAGCGGGGATTTCTTTTACTATTTAAATATTCTTCTTCTATACTATATTTACTCTCTATCTAGTTATCTTATTTAATTTACCTCTATTAGACTTAACTCTAGATACGGTTCTAATAATAGAAGGCTAAATTCGTTATATAGAGATAGATTAATAATAGTATTAATATATAAAGATAATAAACTAAGAAGAGAAGATCTATCTAAAAAAAAGAAATAGATTTTAAGTACTAGGCCTATAGAGCTAAGTAGAGTATTAAGGAGTAGTATATTAAGCCTAGAGTATTAAATCTAGAATACGTTCGTAATAGTTCTATAGACTTAAAATTCTATTTCTTTACTTATATAAGTATAATAATATATTACTATTTAAAAAAGTCTAAAGTTTAGTTTAATATTTATTTAAAGAATTTAAAATCTCTAAAAATAATTAAGAATTAACTAATTTATTATCTTATTAAATAAAGTATTTTATCTACTTTCGAGGTATTCTAGAGAACTCTAGATCTCGAAAGAAGTATCTAAAGAGATCTTAAATCTCGCTATAAGATAGCGACTCTCTAGATATAAAGTAGTTTAATATTAAATTAGTTAATTCTTAGCCGATTCTTAGAATTCTTAAATATTTAAATAAATATTAAACTAAATATCCAGTTTTTTTTAGTAGTATTATATTATATTACTTATATAAGTAAAGAAGTAGAATTCTAAGTCTATAGAGCTAGCTCTATATATTTTCTAATAAGATATATATCTAAGTAAATACGAGTACTAAATAACTCGATAAGTTATATAATTAATAAGACTACTAAATTAATAATCTATAGTAATAAAATCTCGTAGTTATTAAATCTATATAATAACGTTATAAAATATAGTTAAGATAGCTAAATTAAATAGCTAATAAGAATCTAGTTAACGTCTTAATAAGTAAAGAATCTAGTAAGATAGAAGCTAATAAAGTTAACGACTTAATAGTAAAGAATCTTAGTAAAGTAGAAGATAGATAACTTAATAAGCTATTAACTTAATAGACTATTAAGACCGGCGAGGTAACGACTTAACGAGTCGATAAACGAATAGAAATAGTAGACTTAGTAAGAAACTCTAGTACTAGTAAGCTAATTAAATAGTAGCTAGTATAGCTATATAAGTATTACTACTATTATTAAATATAATTTAAGATATATATAAAACAATAATATCTTTACTAGCTAGACGGCTCGTTAATATATAAGCTAGCTAAGACGCTAAGTCGTTAAGCTCCTTTCTGACACGTCGACGAAGTGTCGCCATAGCGACCCTTGCCTATAACAGACATGGCGGCCCTTGCCTATAATAATATCTACACCATCATTCTAATTCTACGTCTACTCCCTAATAACTTCTTAGTCTTAATTTATTCTTTATATACTACTATTAATCTAATCTGGTTGCAGTTCTAATATATAATTCTTTTAAAACCGTCTACTATAATACATGCAGTGTGACCCTTACACAACTTATCAAACTGGTAGAGAAACGGTTCCTGTAGTAGATCAGACAGTTTCAATATAAGGTGTCCTTGAAAGCATTAACATCTTCGTTTAAGATACTCAGCGTCGGTTTCCTTGTTGTCGTGCCTTGCTTCTTCCAACATGATGTCAATCTTACGTTCTTTTAATGCTTTCTGGAGGACATCAGCCTACATGATTAAGATGGTACACCAACTCTGCTTACGTCAAGACAGGCTTTGTAATTCTTAAACAATGATTGGCACTCATCCGTTATCGACTCCCCTCGTAAGTACTCTACACCGCAATCAGAAAGGATCAAAAAGGGACGATGGGTCCTTACTGTCACTGTACCACTTAAGAAAACAGGAGTCATAGCGCCTGAACCTCATTAGTTAGATAACACCTGTTCCAGACCAAACACATAAACTCACTCTTTCACTTCGTTACACTCCGGTGCAAGAGAAGAAGACATTTTATGTAGCTTTTCAGCGTTCTGTGACGGAGTTTTTTTTCTCGCTCGCCTCGGCTGAGGCTCTGCGGGAGCCAGCGCTAGTGTAGTGCAGTAACCTAGGTAGAGTCCTTGCGATCATGTAATTTATAACCGTCCACTCAATTTTCTGTCCACACAGATGATCTTACTTCAACTACTTCTCGGTGCCCGTTGGCGATCATCTTCCAGAGCGTTGAGTCATGGCTTTGGACGTCACATTCAAGGACTTGAAGCAAGGCATCTCATTGGCTTTGATTGATACGACTCGGACTGCTGGGCAAATCTCAAACGAAGATCTCGCGTTTCAACGTTCCTCTAATCCCTCAATTGTACCTCTGCTTGAGCAGCAAAATTCGCGACTTCTTAGCCTTGCCCGAAGACTAATAAAGTCTGCAGCTGCAGGAACCGAGGTCTCTGGCCCTCAGATTGTTAATGCAGACTCCGTCGAGGAAAAGTGGAAGGAAGTTGTAGATGTGGTTGATAATCTTCTCGAGAAAGCCGACGCTTGTCTTGATGAATACTCTGGAGTCATCAGAAAGTCGAACCTTACTCAAGGCGAGCAGACAAAAAGAGTTGCACCTGCTTCTGGGAAGCAAAGGCCGAGCAAAGCTCACCGCACACAGAACATTGCAAAACCTCAGTTATTGTTCGATAATGTCCCCAATAATGCCGAGACAACTCCGTTCAAGCCACTGCTACGGGCGAAGCCCAATGCCATCGTCGCACTTGACGAGAGCCTCAAGCTTGTCGCCACTGGAGATGCATTGAAGCAGTATGTGGAAATGTCCATCGTCTTGGAATAATATTGCACCGTTTCTAAATGCCCTGATTGACACTCACCTCAGATACAATCACCCATATGAAACCGAGATTAGGACTTCTCGGTATCCTGCTCCCACTCGCGTGAAGGCCGACCCAATACCCTTTGTACCGTACGAGTCTTCGCAAGCTACATTGGTAGATACACCCGAAGCGTTGCTTTCGATGCTGGACGAACTTAGACAGGCAAAGGAGATCGCTGTTGATATAGAGCACCATGACGAACATTCTTATATCGGGTTAGTATCACTAATGCAAATCAGCACACGAGATAGGGACTGGATAGTTGACACTTTGAAGCCATGGCGGGAAAGGCTTCAGGTGCTGAACGAAGTCTTCACAGACCCGAACATACTCAAAGTAAGCATGAAAGCCTGATCAGACTGTCTTTCGCTAATACGGGCAGGTCTTTCACGGTTCCTCAATGGACATGATCTGGCTGCAGAGAGATTTTGGGCTGTACGTAGTTGGCTTATTCGATACCTTTCATGCGTCCCGCTCCTTAGGATACCCAAAACATGGGCTTGCTTATTTGCTGAAACGGTTCGCCAATTTTGATGCAGCAAAACAGTATCAGATGGCTGATTGGCGAATACGGTTCGGATTGATCCCAATTAATTGGAACTTTGCAACCCCATACTGACTTGGTGGGGCAGACCAATTCCGGAAGAGATGTTTGACTATGCTCGCTCCGACACACACTTTCTACTCTACATCTACGACAACATGCGGAATGAGCTCATTGATAAGTCGAACACCTCCCAGGAGGAAGGTGATCTTATTGAAACTGTCATGGACAGCTCGAAAGAAGAAGCTCTTCAACGTTATGAGCGTCCATTCTATGACACAAAACGAGGATCAGGACCAATGGGTTGGTACAATATGCTCTGTCGTACGCCCGCACTGTTCGATAGGGAGCAATTCGCAGTATTTAGAGCAGTACACCAATGGCGAGATCAAATTGCTAGGGAGGAAGACGAGAGTGTCCACGTCATTATGCCAAAACACGTTCTCTATAATATTGCCAGAGAGATGCCTGTCGACGTGCCAAATCTGCTTGGCTCCTCACATCCTATATCCAGAAGCTTCAAAAATCGCAAGTCAGAAATACTTGCCGTTATCAAAAAAGCGAGAATATTGAGTCACAAGGAGCCTGATATGAAAGAGTGCTTGCAGACAATGCAGCCTATAAATGCTGACCGCTTCTCCCAGATTAATGGAATAGAGCAACCAATACCAGCGCTGCCGATTCCAAAGATGGCGCTCCCGCCTCATCTACAACATGATTCGAGCAGATTGCCAGCTCAGAGTAGGGACTCGCGTTTTTGGGGCTCCATCGTCCTAAACGATTCCGGTCAAGGAGCGACCCTCCAGGCAGTGAGGAAAAGCCTTTGTCTGGCCTTGCCCATGCCACGACTTACTGCAGAATTGTTTGAAGATACCAAGGAGGCCAGTGCAAATGCTTCTGAGCAGGCTCAGACCAATTTGGGAGCCCGTGTTGAGCATCAATACATTAGGGAGAGGAAACCCAAAGCAGATGATAAGGTGTTCATTGTCAAGGAAGCTGGTGGTCCCCGTAAACGCAAGGCCACTGAATTGTATAATTCTCCGAAAGCGATGTATTCACGACCAGAAACAAACCCCGCAGATCATGCTCTAGAACACGCCGACGAGGTCGACAAGCCTCCAATTACCGAAAACCAGGAGCAAAAAGAACAGCTAACTTGGGCACTGAGTGAAACGAGAGAAGAAAAGCGCACTCGGAGACTTGGGAGTAAGCGGCTGAAGAAGGAGGGTCTTCGAGTGAACGAAGCTGTCACAAGTCAGAAGCCTAGAGAAGTTGAACCCTTCGATTATACCAATGCTCCATCACTGTTACATGCACCAAGAGACAGTAATCAGGTGATCACACGCAAGGAGATCAATCCTTACACCAAATCGAGCGATGCGCCCAAGGGAATCCGGAAGGCAAAGAAGGAGCAAGAAGGCAAAAGCCTTACGTTCAAAGGCTGACGTTGACTCTTCCAAGACACTCCGATTGGCGATCTTATCTGAGTTGTTCACTCCATGACAAGGGCTTGTATAGTCCGTAGCATCTGTAGCATTGCATATCTGCTATGCGCGATACTCTGATCCATGACATTGTGCACCGTCTAAATTGCAGCTACCCATCCCCAAGGCCAGAAGCAGAGAGGTGTAGGGAGATGCTGCCTGGAGAGCAGATCCCACCTACAATGAAGATCAGTTGCCTTGAAGATTACTCAAACTCGTGCGTCAACTCGAACCTTGGACGAGCTCCTATGTATCGAATTGAACGCTGAGATGGAGATGGAGAGATGGGTTGAATATTAGAGAAGAGATAATATAACATTCCATGCCGAAGTGGCACCTCTCATCTTTTGCTTTCTCAACTACAAATGCAGAGGCAGAATTCATTGTGCTGCAGGAATGAATGGACACTACCTAGCGTGAGCACTTTATCAGAGCCACATATCCGAATACGGTCGTTGCCTATCGCTCGCATCTGCAATCAATGCCGATCTTATCTTACGAACTTTTCACCATTCGATCTACAGTACTTTTTGATTGTAGGCAAGCGATCGATGGAAAATAATGAAAAAATGAAACAAATTCGGAAAAGATATGTGTGTCAGTTCAAGATACGACGTATTATGCTTTATCTAGTACTGAATAGAAACCCTTAATTGCCCTGCCCTTGCATCCTTAGCGCCATTCAAAGATGCTGACCTCGGTTGGCGCTGTCATTAATAACATTGACCCTCATCGCAATTCTGAGGTTTCCCCTTCCCTAATATTCTCACGCCTCTCACCCTTAATTTGGCCAATGTTCTAGCTCACCTTCACTGCATGCAGCAGCGTTGCCCTCAGCTCACCACTAAACGAACACTAAACTCAGGTCTCCCAGCCAAGTCTGCCTACTCTCAGATGCCCCCATCGCTCCAAAAGAGTTGTCTGCTCGGTCTAATCCCAGAATCACAATCTTCAGATCAAAGTGTCACGCATACCCACAGCTACCCGCGCTCCAGCTCTGGGCGAATAGAGGTCTGAAACACTCTCGCACTGTTGGCGAGCCTTTGAAGGCGAAAGACATCAACGCAAGGCCACCAAATGCGATAAACGCGCCTTGGACCTCCTGCACGAAGCTCCAATACTGCTTTGTATCAGGGTCCTATGCAAGTGCAGCTATCCGTATCAAGCGGCGGCCTAGGTGATATCCTGATTTCACCTCTCAATCTCAATTTACACCTCTAAGATCAGCCGTACGATGTCTGTAGCAGTCATGCCGCGTCTCTCGCGGGCCTCGACGTCCTCTTCCTCATCTCATGTACCTATATCACGTCAAAATACCGTCTCCTCTAGCGATGGACGCTCAGCGCGGCAGTCGAAGAGATACTCGACCGCCTTGTATCTATCCATGTCAGCGAAGGAGAAAGATCTCGAGATCGAAGATGAATTAGCAAGAGGTAGGAGAGAAGCCAAATATCGGATGTCAAGTCGCTGATGAATCGAAAAGCCCAAAAGATCCAGCGCGACTATAAAGCCAAAATCTCAAGTCAATCGAAAAAGAACTTTGTACTCGAGAAGGATGTTAGATATCTCGATTCGAGAATAGCACTTTTGATCCAGAATCGCATGGCATTGGAAGAAGTACGTCTTGGGAGTGCGCATCGTTTGTAAATGGGCTAAGATTGGCGAACAGCAAAATGAGGTCGCAAACCATCTCGAGGATGCCGCAGATCTACAGGAAGGTTTCTTTCCCAACGACGAGAAAACGCAAAAGTACGGCAATCTGCTCTTCCTTCTCCAATCGGAGCCACGACATATTGCACACCTCTGTAGGCTGGTCACGATGGCCGAAATCGACTCTCTGCTGCAAACGGTCATGTTCACAATATACGGCAATCAATACGAGAGTCGAGAAGAACATCTCCTGCTGACCATGTTCCAATCTGTACT
Source organism: Parmelia sp. 050094 (assembly GCA_018257885.1). Classification (NCBI taxonomy): domain Eukaryota; kingdom Fungi; phylum Ascomycota; class Lecanoromycetes; order Lecanorales; family Parmeliaceae; genus Parmelia; species Parmelia sp. 050094. The sequence continues at coordinate 12,255 of JAEUBB010000008.1, forward strand.
AACCTACCAATTCGACAACACCCCCGACTATTCCTCCTTACTGCGGGCCAATACTCCGGTTTCGCGTATGATGACTACTTACACTAGGCGCGGACCAGGACAAAGCTACTTAAAGGTCGTACTACAAGATAAGATCAATGCGTTGATCGAACTTAAGGACATGGATCTAGAAATCAACCCGCTGAAAGTGTATGGAAACATGATTGAAAAGGAAGAAGACACTGGCAGTGTGTCCGACTCACTCCCAAGAGGCGTGACGGCTGAAGAAGCCGCAGAGAACCCGCGTGTTCAGGAAATCATTGCACCAAGACTTGTCATGCTGATGGACCACGCAACCTCTTTCCTGGAGACGATTATTCAAGGTCTTGACGAGACACCTTACGGTATACGGTGGATTTGCAAACAGATTCGAAGCCTGTCGAAAAGAAAATATCCTGATGCGAACGACCAAACAGTTTGCACTCTGATTGGGGGTTTCTTCTTTCTTAGATTCATTAACCCGGCTATCGTCACCCCAAGATCCTACATGCTCATCGACGGTCAGCCCGCAGAGAACCCTAGGCGGACATTGACGTACATCGCCAAGATGCTGCAGAATCTAGCGAACAAACCCTCATACGCCAAGGAGCCCTATATGTCCAAGCTTCAACCTTTCATTCATCGGAACAAAGAGCGTGTTAACAAGTTCATGTTAGATCTCTGCGAGGTGCAAGATTTTTATGAAAGCCTAGAAATGGACAATTATGTCGCCCTCTCTAAAAAGGATCTTGAGCTATCAATTACCCTCAATGAAGTCTACGCTACGCATGCATTGTTGGAAAAGCATAGTGCTGCACTCGGGAAGGACGATGACTCGCATCTGAATGTCATTCTCCAAGAGCTTGGTCCGGCTCCGGCTCAGCTACCAAGGAAAGAAAATCGCGCCATCAATCTGCCCCTCTTTAGCAAATGGGAGCACGCCATCGATGATCTCACCGCTGCTCTTGACATCACTCAAGAAGAGGTGTACTTCATGGAAGCAAAGGCAACCTTTGTGCAAATCTTGAGGTCCCTCCCACCTAATTCATCTGTCGGCCGACGGCCTTTTCGCCTTGACCGCGTTGCTGAAGCAGCCGCGACTCTCAAAAACGATGCCGTTATGGTACGTAAGGGTATTAGAAGTATGGAGCTCTTAAGCCAGCTGCAGGAGCTTCGCGTTGTTGACAAATCGGACGGTTTCTCGCTCCTTAGAGACGAAGTCGAATCCGAACTAATTCATCTTGGCTCTCTCAAAGAGAAGGTGCTCGAGGAAACGAAGAAGCTCGAAGAGGTTTTCCGCACCATACGAGACCATAATAGCTATCTTGTAGGGCAATTAGAGACTTACAAGTCTTATTTGCACAATGTTCGGAGCCAGAGCGAGGGCAAGAGCAGAGGCAAGCAAAAGGTGCAGGCACTGGGACCATATAAGTTCACGCATCAGCAGTTGGAGAAAGAGGGCGTTATCCAACGGAGTAATGTGCCCGAGAACCGCCGAGCTAATATTTTTTTCAACTTTAACAGTCCGTTACCGGGAACGTTTGTCATCAGTCTTCATTACAAAGGCAAGTTTACTGCTTTTCAAGATAACGCTTATTGGTGCGAAAGCTGATGGTGTGGGTGATAAGGGCGGAATCGCGGTCTACTTGAATTGGATCTCAAGCTCGATGACCTTCTTGAAATGCAGAAGGACAATATGGAGGCGCTCGATCTGGAATACGTCCAGTTCAACGTGACCAAGGTTCTGGCATTACTGAACAAGCGTTTCGCACGTAAGAAGGGGTGGTAACGTCTGCTAGAGAAGCTAGAATCCCTAGTACTGTTCGGAGACAAAGGAGGGAGGTATGTAAGAACCAGCGTTGTTCTACTTAGGCGTTTGGAGATCGAGCAACTCAGGATTGGCGGGTTTGGATACTATGTTCGCTGGCCGGAATCAAGGCTTGCTCGGGGCAGGAAAGAACGGTGGGAAGGACGCGCAGGTATTGGGTTGGGGAACATTGAGATTCCTCTCAGCGATGTATGTGCGCAAGCGAACGCTGAAAGTCGAAAGATAATGGGTAATTGGTGGATCATACCGGCTGGCTGGGATGACCACGATCGGCATGCAAGGGACGAGCTTCTTCTGCGGATCATTTGTTGGGGAAACGGCTAATGTGTAAGATACACGACAGTGAATGCCTGGGTGGGGTTTAGCAGAGAACTTGTTGGACTCCTGCCCTTTGTAATATTCCTGATGTCGATAAATTACTGTAATTATCTTGCTGTTGGCGGTCAATTCTGGGTCATTTTCTGCTTTGCATAGTGATTATTTCAGAGCATTACCCTCTTTTTGCTTGCCAAGCGATTAGCACCGGGTGTTTCTTTCCTTTCTACACGCTCTGTTTTCCTGTCTCATATCAGTCTTGCAGATGTGCTTTGCCAATTCAATATGCCCGCGGCTCTTCTTCCACTCTGTTTGGAAGCTTAAGTGTCAGAGGCTATGACACAGAAAATTCCATCTTCGAGCGGAGACGTAGTTGCTCAGGAATTTAGTATCAGATGGTGACGATTACACTGAACGGAACGAACAGGAGGCTGGTTTCACGCACATCTGATTGACGAAACGAATGCCAGCGAGTCGTGGCATACTCATTAGCCACGATTGAGCGTGCAATTGCTTGTCTCGGGTGTGCATACGTAACTACATGACTTTACGGTTTTGGGATATGTATACTCTTACTCACCATTGCACAACCCCATCCCACAAATATGCTCACTATCGGATGTACCCCTCCACCAAGTCCGAGATCCCAGACCCCTCCTAGGACACCTTGACTGCCGCCCTCCACCATGCCACTCCAGACACACCATGCCATGCCAGATACTATGCCTAAAGAGGTAGGTATAGGGGTTCCCTCGAAATATTTACTCTTGCCTGTGCTGTCCTTTGGTAAAGAGGACACCGTAACGTTGAAGCGAGCAAGGCGGGTAAGCCCGCAGAGGACGAAAAAAGAGAGGAACAAGGTGTCAAGTGGGGTGCGGAGGCCAAGAGCAAACGCGCACACAGCAGGAGCCACACCAAAGGAGATCTAAGCGTGGTGTTAGCATTGACGCAATGAAAGGGGCGAATATGTAGATAGTGCAGAACGTCTCCGCAAATACCTGGGTGAAGGCATGCAGGATTGACAAACGAAGGAGACCTATCATGTACCAGATCTGCCAAAGAGTCCAATTCCTGTCCCATTAGACTGCTTTTACCCCTCCATCGGGCAACCTTGCCGTCCATGAAGTCGAAGAAGAGCCCAAAAGGCATGAATGCCAGTGCAGCCCACATGTTGCCAAAGGAATCCGATGGGCCGAGGCAGTAGCGCATGGAGGAGAGGATGGACATGAAACCGCAGAAACCTACGCCGTTGGTATCAGCGGTGTTGTTGAGGCATTTACGTGAGGAGGAGCAGCGTGGATATTTAAAATGTGGAAAGGAGGACAAATTACCATTCAGTTCGGTGATAAGGTCCGCGAGGTGGAGAGCTCTGGAAAGGGTGAGATTCAGCGTTGGACAAGATTTGCAGAGAAAAGGACGAGCAGGTGAGGAAGGCCAGACCTGATCATGGAGAAATGACCTGTATCGGATGCTAGAAGCTTTGCTTGCTTCTCCTGACCTGTACTCTATTCAGCATAACGGACCAGTCATTGCTTTGAGAGCTCCTTGGGGAACAGACTTGGTTGAGGTGCATTTGAGGTTTTCTTGTCCGCGCCAGAGCGAAGGGACATCCTTGAGGTGTCGTGTGTAGATTGGGGTTTAGCCGGCTCAAACAGTACAGTCAATTACCGCAGAGTTGTTGGAGTGATGAAAGGAGTAAGTTTAGTGCAAGTCGAAGTGATCTTGCGGTGAAGTTAGCGTTCCCCAGTTCTAGCTACCAAATTCAAGATGACTGGTTGTTGCATGCAAATAGACATAATTTGATAACGAGTCGGATATTCGCGTGGAGGTGCTTTTCTACAGGGAATTCTGGAGCCACATGTAGCACTACTTGAGGTTTTTCTATAATATGTAGGTCGCAAAACTTCTTGTTTGAATGATACCCCATAGACTGCTAAAGCGAACCTATATGAGGTGCATATACCAGCTTCTGCCAGCAATCCAGTGGCCTTCATCAATGGCGCTACAGGAAACCAGATCACCTGAGAACGATCAAGTAGGATGATGCTAGCTCTGAAAAGGCCAGAGTACGTGTGCACCTCCAGCAAACTCACAGAAACAGAGAAAAAGGTTGGTTCGATATATTTGAATGCATGCCAATGGAGATTGACAGTCACAGTGTCTGCTCCCAAAAGTGATCGGAATCGCGAAGTCCCTACTGATGGCTTGACTCTGTAATCAAGTATAAGAAGAACCTCATAGCTTCGTCTCACATCACCCTGTACGCCATGGCCCCGAATCCGACAGACCTGTTGTACAAGAAGGCATGCGCAGAATAGAACACTCCCAAGCTAGATTACTGACAGAGCGCGGGAAACTCAATCTCATGATAGAGCTTCACCCCGCAATGTCAAGTCCCGTCAGGATTCGTGACCTAGGACAATATTAGTAACATCGTGTGACTCAATAACAGAGCTTGCATACCTTCAATATCCTCCTTGAGTAATCTTGATTATCTGCTATGCTCCCATCACTTTGCCGTCTCTGCATCATGACTGATGGCTCTAGCCTAGCGTCCGACACCGACCCGGCGGAACTCGTCGGAGGCTTCGCACCGTAGTCGCCCACCCCGTTGCGGCGGTACTCTTCCTCGACTGCTCGCCTCTTGCGATTCCGCAGAAAGAAAAATATTCCTCCAACTACGGCACTCAATGCGACTATGCCAACGACCACGCCGGCCGCGATTCCAGCTTTGTTGGGCCCACTCGAAGACAGAGCTTGTGTTGTATAAATGATACTCTCTTGTGGGGTGGTCTGACCAGGGGCAGTCACTATGATAGTGCTGGCCTTTGTGACCACAGATGGAGGTTCCTTTTTGGTCGGCGATGCTGCGGCTGATGGCGCCGATGACGAAGATGCTGCACTGCCATTCGAATCCGAATCCGCATCCGAGCTTGACTCTGGACTAGAGCTTTGACTTGCAACGTTGTTACTCAGTCCAGTCAGCTGGATCGACCATGACCTCGGCCCACCACCTGTAAAACAGTCAGTTAGAATTGACAACGGCGCGTCTTGGATGCGACTTACATGTATCCAAATTGTATCCGTTACATTTTGAGCTGCATTCCGAATCCGAGACTTTGCTGGTGGACACGGGAAGCAGATCACCACACCAGCAGTTGGATCCGTTGGTTGTGCCCATCACTGGCTTGTTTTGATTAACACATTGTTGTTGACAGTATCCTGGTGACTGGTATATGTACGAGCCTAGGTCCGTCATGTCGGCGGACGATGTGAAACAACCCTTGTAGACCAGTGGCTTCAGATTAGAAGGAGACTGCGCAGATACTAAAGCAAAAGCGCAAAACAGCGGCAAGGCCGCCGCGGCCGCCTTCAGCTTTGTAGACTTCATGATCTTATTAGTTCGAATGATTTAGGTGGAGTTGGGTATGATTTATCAAAGGTCTGTCGTAGAACGATGGGTCAGCTCTAATGTTCAGTATTTGGTATTGTAGGATAGATATCAAAGACAAACGGATGGTTTGTGGGGTATATCTACCTTGATTGTTCTCGAGGAATCGATAACGCTGGTTGTTCAAAGGCTCAACGAGTGAATAATGCCTTGGCTGGTTGCTTGGTACAAAGAAAGTCAGGGGTTGTTTGTTCGAGCCAGCCCAAACAAAGACTATTTGATCCTTCGTTTTCTAATGACTGATGAGGAAATTGCGAGGTCGGTGATGAAGGTCGATGTTGATGTATGATGGGTCGCTGGACGACGGTGGGATTCCTGGAACTCGATGAGACGAACAACGCGTTATTAAGACGAAAACTGCCAGCAGCCTATTGAATGTGTGTATGGGAGTGATTAGGTGTGTCCGCCAAACGGCAGGTGCGAAGGATCAGAGTTTTCGTGGTGGATGGATGGGCTTTGGTTGAGAAGGGAGGTGATGTTTCGAATTCAAGCTTTTCGCGACCCCAAGACGTAACGACAGTGTGTGATTCAAGCTGAACAGCGAATGTTGAAGAATGATTGAAATCAGCAGGTACCGCTGAGGGGTGGCATTGAGGTTATTAGTTTTGAACGGAGGCCGTTCGACTGATCCAATTTGAATAGTTGTTAGGTGGTTGTAGGGTAGAAAGAGATACTGAATATGAGAGGGAATGGACTTTCCGGCCGGCGCTAAAATTTTAGGAAAGGAAAGAAGAGAAGAAAAGCCTTGACTCCTCTGATTTCATAAGCATACTTAATTTCATTTCGAGCGACAACGTCCAATGAGATCCTACGCGCCAACGCTGCTAAGAATGGCTTGTTGCCGCTTTTGATATGGTGTGACCGTTTTAAGCTACAGGCGAAATGTGCTGTCTAGAGTGTCTTGGCTTCTACGGTTTCTGCGCCTATCGAGATACCTATACACTCCGCAAGGTACGACGAATTAGATAATAGGTAGGAGTTACTCTACTACGATCTGTACTAGTCAGTGCATTCAGTGCGTTTCCATCTCACCGTACGCTATAGCTGCCTGATTGTTCATGTTTACATGTTCCGGCATTGCCGATTACCGCTGCTGTACAGCATGTTATCAATCAAGTGTAATGTAGGTAATTGGAATATTCTCCGGTAGCTATTGAGGATCTTGACCACCTAATTGTAATACCTTGGTTCATTGAAGACGTGGTACCGATGGCCTCGCACGCCTTCGCCTCGGAATTTGGCAGGGAAACGTAAACCCTCAGCGACTTGTCTCTCCGGAACGCGCTCATCGCTACCCTCTGCCGCGCCGACGATGAATTTGCCCACCTGTAATGGCTATGATAAGCAGCTGCCGTTGATCTAGTCAGAAGGCGCAAAACCTTATTGCTTACCTGAATCTCTGTGTCCGTGATAGTCGACCTGCTCACTCGAGCGTATCCCGACCTCTTGATGCCTTTGTATAGTATGTACTCGCACCATCGATCCCAATCGCTTGGGTCAATATCCTTCATAGTGCTCTGCTCGCCCACATAAGTATTGTAGTTGCCTTCCTGGGGCTTGATCACCAAGTAGCTCAACAAGATCAATGGCCTCGGCGACTCTTTCATGAGTCTGGCCAGATACTCAGACTGCTGCCTTCTGTCCTCCGGATCCTCCTCCTGACCCGAATGGAATACAACAACGTCAATGTGCTCGCCGTAAGCATCGAGTGTCGCATGGATGGCCGGAGCCAACTCCCCTACCGGTGATGGAAGCAGATGATGTGTTGAATTTAAAATCGGGAACTTGGAGAGAAGTGCTGAGCCCCAGGTATGTTTGTTTGGACCGGGCCCAAAGTCCACATACATCCCCAAGTCTTCGGCCAAGTATTGAGTGGTATCTCGGTTGCCCATGATGATCCGCTGAAGGTCTGTCTCGATGAGTCCGATCACATCGACTTCGAGTTCTTTGATCAGATCGCGTATTCGTCGCTCGGAAGACCACATATCATTGTCGAGTGAGAAGTGAATTGTCCAAACGCCTGCAGTAATGACCTTTTCATCCTTATGGTAAGGTGTATAATCGTTGGTTGGAAAGCGAAGGTAGGAAACCGAGATAGCCAGCAATTCAAGAACCATCAAAGCATACACGTAGTAGGAGTTGAATCTCCCTCGCTCATTCCTGTTCAATCTTTGGCGCGATCTGATGCTGTCCTTTGATGCTGGTGAGGCATACATGCCAGCGCCAATGCAGAGTACAGTTGCTGACATAACCCAGTCGGTGTGCTCACGCATGAGAGGTCCGCCAGGGACAAAGGCGTAGGCCACCACCCAAACATGTGCGAGCACTAAGACGTTGTATATCAAGAATCCTAAACCAAATGCTGCAGGACCGCGACGGGCGGCTAAGCCAATCAAAGAAGGGGCGAGGGACATCAACTCGATAGCCATTAGTATAGCACCGAAGAAACCCGTCCAGTTGCTATAGTTGGTGAGAAGAAAGGCTCCACTGCCAAGTACGGAAAAGTTAAGCCAATTCGAGACTTTCTCTTGAAGCCAGATGGAGTAGAAGACACCACCGCCCATCGCAAGAAGCGTAACAACTCCATTGGCTGCGATCGGCCCTCTGACTGGAAAGCCTTCCCACGTCCAAAGGATCATGGTGCTCGAGTCCGATAGTAAAGAATGCATACCAAAAAGTAGCCCACCGAGACCAAGGCCTGCTAAGATGCTTGAGCCGGCTGGGCTACCCCTGGTATCGAGGGCCACTCTGTTGTCTGTGATTTGCCTGGTTGAGCGTAGAATAGCTGCTAATGCTAAGAAAAGGCCTAATTTGTTCCAGCCACCGTTCTGGGCATGCATAATGGGCCAAATCGGGTTATTGGTGTGTGAAGCAAATTTCGCCAGACTCGAGGCTAGCAGACCAATACTCCAGGCCAAAGTCCGGGCGTCGAGGCGGGCAGCTTGGGATCTTTCGGCGTACCATGTAGCCGACCAGGCCAGGCAGGTCATTGAAACACCGAAACCGACAGCGAATAGACGAAGCTCCGGAGCCCTCACAAGATAAGCCAAAAGACCTGTCAGAGACAGAAGATGCACATTGCGAACGTTTTTGATGATGAGGGAGCGAATGGAAGACGAACAAAGCAAGAAAGGCGAGATCGTGCACATGACTATGACCTCGTAACCTGAGATACCCATATGCCAAAGTGGAAAATCTACGAGTAATCAATGCCAATCCCGAAGTCTTAAAGTTTGAACTCACACCAAACAGTAAGCCCAAGGGACGTCAGTAACGACCAGAAGACGAACTACACAACTTATCAGTCTAGCTGCTATTTGAACAGCTCGTCAAATTGAACTTACTCCATTGTATACGTCAGCGGCAGCGTCAAGGGCTTCGGGCCAGGAAAAGCCTGTGCCAAAGACTTGCCCAATAGGTTTGTCCTTCCTGGTTAAAGGTGAGATACACACCCTATGGCGATTTTGTACGGTGTACATACTCTTTTTCTAGAACAAAGTCGGAAATGCGAAAGTCGTTACTAATTGAGAAAGCTGTCAGACCAATGCCGTTGGGAAAGCAAAGTCATCTCCCTACATTTGCATATTTGGGAAGCCAGTAGACATACCCTCTGCTAGATCCTTGGACGTCCCTAACCACAAGTTCGAAGCCTTGAAAATCTAGAGCCGTGACAGCATCAAATCCCACATCCAAGAGTATAAGAGCCCATTCAAAGAAGGCGTAGGTGGTGTAAGCTAATCACGATTAGCAATTATCCGAGTATTAGTGGCAAGAACGGATCTGACCTCCCGGGACTTTATGTACTTTATGTTGGATGAAGAAGTAGATCAGAGGCACGAGTGTCCCGAAAAAAGATCCGGCTAGTATTTTTCTGTACTTCAAGGCCTTGGGGTTCCGGATGGGACTGAGAGCTATGCAACCCAAAGTCCAAGGCAACGTAGCCACCAAGTAGGATATCATGAAGATGTCATGCCACCCATGGTCATCTGTAGAAGTCACGTACGTCCATCCTCCACACATAAGTGTACGAAACAAGCCGGTGCACACCACAAATTTCGGCAGGATCGATTTGGGGCGCGCTGTCAAAATGTACCAAAGAAAGACCAAGGCAAACCGAGGACCTGCGCACCAATTCTTAGTCTAGCAGTTTCGCACAGCTTGAGACGAGAGAGGGTACCAGAAGTCATTGCGATGAAGAGCTGAAAGACTGAACGCTCTGGGTATCTGTCTCCAATGGTGGCAGAGACCGAAGGAAACCATTCATCCGGGTAGCCCTTCAACAATGTTAGCTTAAAAAAAGCAGGCGAATTATTGCTAGGGTTCACGGCGTACATAGTACTCGTTCTCTACAATCTTGTGATAATGGAGCCATAAACCCGTAATCAATGCGCCTAAAAAAGCAGTATATGCTACCACTGTGTGGGCCCAGGAAACCCACGCTCCTGAGAACGTAATGCCATCCTTAGACTTGGGCGGCATCACGGAATGGTGCTTATGACAGACCGCAGGGACGCATCGGTAAATGAGCGTAGAGGGAACGTGATATGGAGATGAGGAAGCGACAAGAAGACAGAGCAAGGAACTTGATATGAAAATTGTGGTTGATCAGGTCTTCTCCTAGATGGTCAAGTCTGTTGGCTAAGTATTATTGCTTACCTTAACTTAGGTTGCGAATTAGAGTAGAGAACACGAGCAGTCTTGGCAATCGGGTACATTGATTTCTTGCCCTAACGCTCTACTACTTTAAGATCTGCAACTCAATTCTGGCGATCCGAGGATCGTATAATATTATCAATCTTCGTTGCAGCGTTCGAGCCACCACGATTTCCACACCCTAGTAGCGTTGATCTACATTCGTCTCAGATACACGAGCTTCTCTGTAACAAAGTCTCTTGCAAGAAAGCCCTCGAGCCACTCGCTGACCCATTGGGTTCTTAGTGTACGACAACCTCGCCAGATAACGAGGTCTGAGTTTTCCATTTCCAATTCTTTTAATCACCTGCAAGCTCAACCTCCATAGAAGTCGATGGCTCTTCAGATGTCACGGTCGATGTACTAGAGCCATTGTCGGTTCGAAGACCTACGGCAGCTTCAGCCTCCTGTTGTGTGTATGGCTCTGCACGTAAGGCACGTAGCCTTGGGAACATCAGTATGCCATTTTGCAGATACAGCTGTCACCAACAATTCAAAGGAAGATAGACCTTCTCTTATGGTTCTTCCCTTTCCTGTGCTGAGCCTCCTCTTCGAACCATTTCGCACATTCAATACAATAGAATCGACCTAAGCCTGGTAGGTCTTCTGCTGGCTTTGCACTCTTATGCCGGCTCAATTGCTTGATATTCGCGTGTACCTGATCGAGATCCCTAGGATTCGCTTATTAGTTGATATACAGAGTTCAAATCTGCAAACGGACCTCGTTCTGCGTTTCGTCTTGCGAACAAACCCCATCCTTCAATCAAATACCGAATTTGAGTGAGAACTGGTTGGTTTGTGTAGATCACTTCTTGGCGGCCGGTAATTTGTAGATGAGTAAGTGGATGAGTAAAAGGAGATCTCTGATCTGTGATTGGTCATTTTTCCATACAGCCAGGATAGGTAGAATCAACATATCCAGTCAACAATTCGAAGGGCTCAGTGCATGACCTAATGAGGACGAAACATCTCACCTCCTTGTGCATTGGTTTTCGTCAAATCTTGTGGACATACTTTGGGACATGCCTGATGTCTTGCCTCTGGGCCTGGAACTGCCTTCAGGTTAAACGGGAAGTAGCCTCTTTCGGCCTCTTATCTCGGTTCCTCTCCCCTCCATAGCGCTACCAACAATAACTTCCTTCTTTCCCACCTGTCTGTTCACGCTCACAATAGACGTCTTGCGTACGGACTGGCACACTTATCTCCTCGAGCCCAGCTGTATCAGAATGATCTCAACAAAACACATTGCCCGCTTGGGCAAAGTGGTAAGCCCATCCGTCCCTCCGCACCACAACTTCATGCCATTTTGCTACGGGCATATTTGCAGAGACCCTGCTATACAAGCAGAAAGGAAACTGATAGCTTAATACACAGGTCCAGAGTGTTCGAGTTGTATGTTTACCCGCGATCCTCCTCAAATGAGGATATTCCAAGCCTAAAGCGGCAAATGGCTTGGGGACGCACTTGACCATTCCATCTGCTTACCTGTCCTCCATAGATCTCGAGGGTTCGATCCTTCGCTACAGTTTCAGATGATCCTTTGAGTCAGAAGGTCGAGATGACCAATTGGGAAAAGGTATGGCTCTTGCGTTCATTGAAATCGACCATGCTTTGTTTCCTTAGTTGCCCATCAACTCGGACGCTGATGTGGCTTCACAGGGTCACTATATAAATTACAAGTATGTAGCTACTCCCGTATACTGCATGATTCGACTTTCATGCATTATGACGGATAACATCTGGATGCCAGCGTGAGAGGCCCAAAATGTTAGATGATAACCTTCCATTTCTGCTAGGAAAATGTCGGAGAATCTATCCATCGTGCGATCTCGTCTCAATCGTCCTTTGACATATGCCGAAAAAATCCTTTACTCACATCTCGACGATCCTCATGGACAAGACATTGAGCGAGGAAAATCATACCTGAAGCTTAGGCCAGACCGGGTCGCTTGTCAAGACGCAACAGCCCAGATGGCTATTCTCCAGTTCATGTCTGCAAATCTACCATCGGTAGCTACCCCGACGACTGTCCATTGTGACCATTTGATCGAGGCCCAAATCGGTGGCGAGAAGGATCTTGCAAGAGCCCAGGATATCAACAAGGAAGTCTACGACTTCTTGTCCTCTTCCTGCGCTAAGTATAACATTGGATTCTGGAGACCCGGATCCGGTATCATCCATCAGATCGTTCTAGAAAATTATGCCTTCCCTGGAGGTTTGATGATTGGTACTGATTCGCACACACCAAATGCGGGCGGCCTCGGCATGTGTGCTATCGGTGTTGGTGGTGCGGATGCAGTGGATGTCATGGCAAATCTTCCATGGGAGCTCAAAGCGCCAAAGGTTATCGGTGTACGGCTGACTGGGGAAATCTCTGGCTGGACAGCGCCCAAAGACATCATCTTAAAAGTTGCTGGTATCCTGACTGTCAAAGGTGGAACAGGAGCTATTATTGAGTACCAGTAAGGCACTTTTCCACGGCTTTTCCCTCCTCCTTACACTTTCCCGCGCTTTTCCTCCTCTATATATGTTTGCCGGGGATATCCCCCTTCTCCTCTTACTCCCTCCAATAGCCTTCTCCACATGATGGTGCTGACTCGGAAATGTGCTAGTGGTCCTGGTGTCAACTCTCTGTCTGCCACAGGCATGTCCTCGATCTGTAACATGGGGCAAGTGTTTTTTTTTCCCCTTTAACTCCTTGTCTTTTCTGCCTTGAGTTCCAAAATGTGGTGCACGTCCGTCTGGACTAGTCCAGCGGGAGGCAGGAGTCTCTTGAGTCGTTCTTTCTATCTTGAGTTCCAACATGTGGTGCACGTCCGTCTGAAAAGTCCAACGGGAGGCAGGAGCCTCCCACCTTGCCAGGAGGGCCATCTCTCGGTCGGCAGTCTTTCTAACTGTTCATACTCCAAGGTATCATGCCAGAGACTATCAAGGACCTTGTTACGAGTCTACTTTGGGATTGTCTAAGCAAGACATCAGATCATCTGAAGTTGCCAATCTATTCATCAGTTCTTTCGAGCCCCATTGTCATCCAAGAACTGTTCTCAAAGGCCTCCATAGCATTCACCCCCGAGCTAGGAGATGTACTGCAAGCATCAACTCCTCCTTCAACATCGTTTAAGAGCCTTACGAACGAGACACATGGAAGGTGGGGTGTCTACGTTTTAGTGCTGGAGAAAGACTCCCATCAATCCAAAATATACATCGGATCAGGGACGGACTCGCAACGTGGTTTACCTTCACGATTCTACAGTTATGAAAAAGGTTTCGTCTTAGAGATGCACACCCTGACGCTACGAAGGAAACTATTAAACGATCTATCGCAAAGGCTGTCAAAGAAGGGAGGCACTACTGCCCTGTCTGCGACCACACCTTCACTAAGAAGGCAAAATTGACAACTCATCTAGCTGGACCAAAGCATGCTGCCAAGGTTGCTCTGCAAAAAGAGGGAGTAAAGGACCCGAAGCTGTATTGTGCAGTCTGCAACCAAGAATTTACCAGAAAGGCCCATATGGATGAACACCTCGCTGGTAAAAGACGCTGCCAAAGCTGCTAGGTTGAACGAGGTCGTGAACAAGGACCTTGTTAGCCAGCAAAACTAACCACAACGGCACCACATTTTGGAACATGCGTATATTATGGGAACATATACTAATGCACTTGTAGTGCTGAAATAGGTGCCACAACCTCGCTCTTCCCATTCAATGAACGAATGTATGATTACTTGGCAGCAACGAAGCGGAAGTCCATTGGAAACTTCGCCAGAACATACGCTGCAGAGCTGCATGAGGACGAAGGGGCTCAATACGACGAGCTCATCGAATTGAACCTTTCAGAGTTAGAACCCCACATTAATGGACCTTTCACTCCTGACTTGGCGACCCCCATCTCCAAGTTCAAAGAGGCTGTCTCTGCCAACAAGTGGCCGGAGGAGCTGAAAGTCGGACTGATTGGTTCCTGCACGAACTCATCCTACGAAGATATGTCTCGCGCTGCATCAATTGCGCGTGATGCCCTTGACCATGGAATTAAGGCGAAATCAATGTTCACGGTCACTCCTGGATCCGAGCAAATCCGTGCTACTATCGCGCGTGATGGTCAGCTTCAGACTCTTGAGGAGTTTGGTGGTATGGTCTTGGCGAACGCTTGTGGACCGTGCATTGGGCAGTGGGATCGAAGGGACGTCAAAAAGGGCGAAGCTAATTCCATTCTCTCATCATACAACCGTAATTTTACTGGAAGAAATGATGCAAACCCTGCAACTCACTCCTTCGTCACGTCACCAGATCTTGTGGTTGCCCTTACACTGGCTGGCACGCTAAATTTCAACCCTCTGACCGACACCTTGAAGGACAAGGACGGTAATGAGTTCAGGTTGTCTGCTCCTACCGGTGATGGCCTACCTGAAAGCGGCTATGACCCTGGCCAGGACACTTACCAAGCACCACCCGAGGACCGAGCTACGATTTCTGTTGCTGTGTCTCCAGAAAGTGACAGGCTTCAGATCCTCGCAGGATTCCAAGCGTGGGATGGCAAGGATGCTACAGATATCCCAATCTTAATCAAAACGAAAGGCAAGACTACGACCGATCATATTTCCATGGCGGGTCCTTGGCTTAAATATCGTGGTCACCTTGACAACATTTCGAACAACATGCTAATTGGAGCTATCAACGCTGCAAATGGCGAAGCTAATAAGGTCAAAAATTTCGCAACTGGTGAGGTCGGTGCAGTCCCTGCGACGGCGAGAGACTACAAGAAGAAAGGTATCCAATGGGTCGTGGTCGGCGATTGGAATTATGGCGAGGGTAGTTCGAGGGAACATGCCGCTCTTGAGCCAAGACATCTCGGTGGTATCGCCATCATTGCTCGTAGTTTTGCCCGTATCGTGAGTTTTTCCCTAGAAATTTTACTTGCTCTGCTTTCCTGTTGTTTCCTCAGCTTGCTAAATATGGCTCCTTCAGCACGAAACCAATCTTAAGAAACAAGGCATGTTGCCATTGACTTTCGCTGATCCCGCCGACTACGACAAAATCAACCCAGATGACAAGGTTGACGTTATGTGCACCCAGTTGGCCGTTGGTAAGCCCTTGAAACTGAGGGTGCATCCCAAAGATGGCAAGGTGTGGGAAGCAGCGCTGCAGCACACCTTCAATGACAGCCAGATCGCGTGGTTCAAAGATGGCAGTGCATTAAATACCATGGCAAAACACGCAGGAGCGCAGACCGAGAGCGGAGTAAGTGCTTAGTAAGGTCAGTCACCGGTGTTGTCTTAGGAGGCGCCGAGGCTTTGTCACAAGATAGGGAAGAGAGAGTGTACAGATTGCAGTGCTGAAATACCGGGGAGATCGAAGCGGGCGTCCATTGCGCAGTTTTGTACGATTTGTCATGCTTATTCTCCCGACTTGTACATGAATACCGTCGTCAGAAAGGATGCTTGCGTGAACCATGACATGTGTACATCGCAAAGCTTTGGAACTCTATCCAGCCATACTGCACCGCCGTCCATACTGGGCCCGAGGTGCCGACCTCAGCAACTACCAGTCATACGGTGTGTGCACAGCATAGATCTTCGAAGTAGCGAACATTCATTCGACTTCCTCAAATTGTGCCCTTTGGCTTTCCCCTTGCAATACCGCTGCCCCTCGAATAACCACGCGCTACTCCTCCCCTCCCTCCCCTTGGCTGATTCTCACCACCTCGCTTTTTGAGCCCCGAATTTGGACGTGCCGAGGGTGCCGGTGTTGCAAACTTGGTGGGGGCTTTAGAAGAAGGCGGATTCTCGACAAAAGATGTATCGGTTGTCATGAAAGTCTCGTCGCCAAAGTCGGGGCGGGAAACACGATCTGTAGATTGGCCATGCTCCTCATTCTGTTTTGCACGTTTGAAGGAATCGGATATGGGAGCCTGTTATAATGCTTCAGTAGAACTACGTTCTGGGGAAGAGACAGAATGTCGCACCTCCGGAAAATCTACGCAGAAAGCATTCATGTTCATCCCATATAAGAAACTTGCAAAGCTCTCATTAAATCTACTTAAGCTTTCGTGCATCAATTGGAGGTGCATGAAGTTGGCTTCTAGATCGGCCATTGAGTCCGAGAGCTCGGCAAAGGCAGGCTCAAAAGACTCGAGGGGAATTGCAGAAGACCCTGTCTTGGGAGTGAAGCTCTGACTGTCGCGGAGGGATGTGCGCGAGCTGGGACGCAGAGGGGTGGAGGGCCGAGAAGGGGGCTTGCTACGAGAGGTAGAAGTAGAGCGTTTGGGCTTGGGATTGGAAAAATCCATATTCTATGACGGCAGCGGATGGTGATCTGGGCCTCGAAGGATATCGTGCAGAGTGTGTCTCGTGTGTGAATATTTTTTTGTAGAGGAGTAGTCGTGGTAGTGTTTATAGGTTGGCCCGCAGGGTTAAGCCGCAACGTCGGGCCCTTGAGATGCCGACGCGGTTTTACAATGCATGTCAACGAGCTGGACAGCTTCAAATATTCTAGAATACCGTGCACAAAATACCTCATCCTTAATGACTCATGACAAAGCATGACCCGCCAATGGTATTTCATTCTTTACAGTTGTGTATATGTACTCTCGCAGCATCCTTCGTTCTCTCTCTCTAAAATCACAATATTACTTCGGCCTTTCGCGGCCTTGGTCTGTCTCTCCGATTTCCGTTTCATCGCAGTCCGTTTGGAGGCAACTCTATCACAATCCTCCTGAGTGTCGTCGACGTATCGTGTTAAGTAGCCTTGCCGGCACATCGACTATTATCCTACTTGTGACAAGTCTAAGCGGCGGACTTATCTACTCATACCAGCCCACAAAACCTCCGGACCACCAAGACTCTTTCGAAGGCATATACGACTTTGGGGAGACGAACGCTTACGCCAAAATGCTTGGAGCTGCACTCCCGGGGCGCCCTGGTAACCTCACGAAGGAACAGGAACTCAAATTGCAGGAGATGTGGACTGCAACGATGAAAATTTTCGGCGTATCTGGCTTCGATCAGGGCCTCGACGGTGATGCCACATCAGTTACAGGGTCCGAATCTGCCAAGCAGGCTGCAATGGCTGACTCAGAGAAAAAGAAGAAAAAGCGGGTGAATCTGTTCAGCAGGAAACACCAAGATAACACTAGTACCGGCGATGTTGACACTATCTCTGCAACGGATGGAAACGACAAGTATGGCCAGACCAAGGAATTCCACAAAGTTCTTGAAAGCCAATCCCCAGATGCTATACGTACGGCTTTCTGGAGCATGGTCAAGCATGATGATCCTGATGGCTTGCTGCTGAGGTTTCTTCGAGCGCGAAAATGGAATGTTCAAAACGCTCTGATAATGTTGATTTCTACAATGCACTGGCGAATGCAAGGAATGCATGTAGATGACGACATAGTAAGAAGGGGAGAGGGTGGTGCCTTGGAGGATAGCGCTAGCTCATATGCACCGACCAAGAAAGAAGGCCACGATTTTCTGATGCAACTTAGACTGGGAAAGAGCTTTTTGCATGGCACGGACAAAGAAGGAAGGCCAATCACCCTTGTGAGGGTGAAATTGCACAAACAAGGAGAGCAGAGTGAATCTAGTCTTGAGAGGTTTACAGTCTATACGATTGAGACTGCTAGATTGCTCCTTTCTCCTAATGTGGACACTGCAGTGAGTATCTCGACCTCGAATGGGCGCCCGAACACTGAATGTCAGTGCTAGGCTATAATCTTTGATATGACGGACTTTTCCATGGCTAATATGGTATATTTGTTTCCTTCGAAGCGAAGGGTCTTTGTTGACTCGGCCCCCAGGATTACGGCCCTGTCAGGTTCATGATCAAGGTTTTCGAGGCCAATTACCCCGAAAGCCTGGGAGTCGTTCTTGTGCATAAGTCGCCGTGGATATTTCAGGGTAAGCTATTATCAAGACCAGCCGATGAGCAACGCAACATGCTGATTGATAAGGCGTCTGGAAATTGATCAGAGGATGGCTAGACCCAGTGGTAGCGAGTAAAATCCATTTCACCAAGAACGTCGAGGAGCTAGCAGAGTTTGTCGAGCGAAGCCATATTATCAAGGAACTAGGAGGAGACGACCCGTGGACCTACCGATATGTTGAGCCAATCGCTGGAGAAAATAAGCTACTTTCAGACGGCATTACAAGACAGCGATTACTAGACGAGCGAGCTGCAGTGGTCAAGGACTATGAGACCACGACGCAGCAATGGATCCATGATCCTAGTGCGACAGATGCATTGCAACAGAAAAGATCCGAGTTGACCAAGCGGTTACGGACCGGTTACTGGGAGCTTGACCCATATTTAAGGGCAAGGAGTTTGTACGATCGAACTGGTGTAATTGGGGAGGGTGGCCATATACAATATTATGGGTCTCCCAACAGCATTAGTGGTTCAATCACTACCCAGCTTGCAATTCCCAACGGCCCACTCCCTCCAGAGCACCGATCGGATGACCTGGACTAGTACTTTACGGCCTTGGTATGGTAATGGAGCCTTTTCCTGAATGCTTGCATGCCCTAGAAGTAAGAGGTCGCTATGGACTGAAGTGCCATGTTGCACGAAGCCATGGGATATCACAGACCTCATGTACATACTATACATTCCATGCTTTGATCAGTAGTATCTTACATTTTGGCCTTGACCTTATTGAAGTACGTCTTTAGCTGTTCCATGTTTGTTTCTGATGCTGGCCAACCAATACCCAAACCTTCATGCTGGTTCGGCTTGGGTATCTGATATACGTCAGCCGTGCTTACAGTGGACACTGCCGTGAGGGAGTCTTGTGCGCACCATATGAAAGTGAACCTCCAGTGACGAAAATTAGTACATCAATTTAAAATCAGAGCTAGGAGCGTAGTGATGGAGGTACGTACATGGTCAACTTCTTGATGCGCCAATCTACCATTATTCTGCAGGATATTGTAGTTTTCAGAATCAGTCGCCATGGCAAGCCTTTTCGCTACGGGCTGTGAACCTTATCAGCATTCTCGTGTCCTATGGAGCTGCCCCCATGCCTTGAAGGAGAATGCTTTCGGGGTCGGCATACCAGAATTTCTTCTAATTGATCGTCTGGAATATCCGTAAGTTTGGAGCCATGGGCTTTGGGCACGACAAGCTGTACACACGGCCGTCATCAGCTCAATGGGCCTGAGCGATTTGGAGAGAAGTGCAAGTTGAAGACGAACAGCATGGCCTTGGCTTAAAGGTTGGATATCAAGGAAAGCAAGGACTCGTTCGCTTTCGAAGAGCTTGAATGAGGGGATGTCGCCTTTTGGCTTGTCAGCCAGTTTTCCTTGAGGAGCGTTTCGAACGAATTGGAAGACAGGAGACCTTTGATGATTTTGCAGAAGATACAGGCGGCCATTATTGTGAGTGTAGTGTTAGGAAGTGGAGTAGCCCAGGGATAGAGTGGTGATTGACAATGAATTGAGGCTCTTCCCTTCGCCCCACTACTCTACGATTTGAGGCCGAGGGGCGTGCAGATGCACGAGACTTCGCGTGTTTTTCGTATTTGGGGTAGGGATAGCGCGTTCTTCCGCGCAGTTCCAATTTTTCCAGTAAGGAGCACAAATGTAAGAATGCTAGATTTTATAAGGACATATGAGGTTGATGGACTTAGCATGTATCCTTACAGGACTTAGAAAATTCTAGCTCCGAGCTTGCAATAATGAAACTTGCAGTGCACCCCCTCGCTGTATGCAATAATACCCGTGCATAATCTCTGGCCGTTTCCCACGAATTCGTTGTAGGAGCTCTCGCGCCCTGTGCACCCTATGCCCTGATCAAGCTTAAGAGACTAGCTCTCCACCCAGCTCCATCCCAAGGCCATTCTCTTTGTTTATAGATCCTCGCCCAATGTTACTAAGATTCGGGCTTCCACCTGGAGGTACCAGACTGTCGAAATTCAGTCTTCGCCTAGCTTCTATCGCTGCCAGGGGTGTTTTGGGCAACCCAGGGGTACGACTTCCAAGGAATGCACCCTGAGCAGGACTTGGGGTGACGTTGACAAAATCTGCAAAGTTGAACTGCTGACCAGGAGTATTGAAACCTCCCACACCTGGCGTAGACATCATGGACGAAGGAAGCCCCTGATTATTCGAGGGTGGTGTTGAGGGAGCGAATACTCGAGATGGCTTGGCACTATGATTCGCAGGCGATGGTGATGTGGCAAGGTATAGGAGTAAGTCCGCCCCTTCTTCGCCGGCCGCATTACCTTTGCGCTGACGCGCAGCACGGCTTCGGGTAGGAGGAGGGGTGCTAGGAGGTGAAGAGCGGTAGGCTGTTGAGTTCATCCGATACGAGCGTGATGGCAGATCCACGTCCTCTTCCTCGGAGACATGGCCGAAAGGAGGCGAGCCAGGAACAGTGGACACCTCTGATGCGAAAGATTGGTTCGGGCCACGAGAGCTCGAAAAGCGGCGGTAAGACTCTCGATGATGATAGACTGGGGACGACTCGGGCAGATTGTGAGAACTCTTCCAAGATGTCCGAGATGTCTCGAACTGAGGCGGTGCCATAGAATGCAGTCGTATTCGTTTCCCAGGCTTCATCACAAAGTCAATGGCTTTAGACTGATAGATGTCCCTCTTTCGAGATTTTCTGTTATTTCCCGAGCTACGCACATTGCCCGAAAATGTGGGGGCGGTCAAGGGCGATGAGGCAATGCCATTGGAGAATAATGGATGATCTGATGAGCTCGATGAAGAATTTGAGGACGTATCAGCACTGGAACTGGGTCTCTTTCGCTTCAGAGTCTGCTCAAGGCGGGCTTCAACATCGTTAAAGCTGAGACTCTCTTGGCCGTGCTGGGCTTTGTAGCTGGCCAAAGCAAGACGATCCCGAAGTTTTCTTGCCATCTAGGGTAGGTCAGGTCAGGTTAGCCACTATTTCTGGTAGTCAAGTATAGGAGTCGTTGTAATAGAGTCGGATTCAACCTTTGCTACCTCGGCCCTCCTCAGAACCTTGGATACGACCTCTGTCGGAGGAGTTTGGCGAAAAGATGAAGACATGATGTGGATTGAAAAGGAAGAGCACGGCTGAGACATGCGACGTGCGACCTGAGACGGGAGAAAGAAGTAGTAGTGGAAGAAGTCAAGGGCGGCTATCTAGGCGAAGGAATATCAGGCCGCGGTTCTGAAATCAGCAGTCGAATTACTTTGCATAGACTGTCCTGGTCTGAGGCAATGCAAGAGAAAGAGAAAGAGAATGAGAAAGAAAATGAGAAAGAGAAAGGATATGGACAATGGAATGAGAAGTTGCTACTCGGCATCGAGTGTCCATTTAGTATTTGGGTGTTGTACTCTCTGAAGAGGAGGTTGGCATTGGAATTATGTAATTTTCATAAAAATCCCATACTTTACCTCGCCCAGTACAGAAATTCCAAGTGCTAATTCGAAAGTGTACAGAGTACAGATTACTGGTCACCGAACATGTATTTTGGATTTTCTCATCATGCTCAGAATTATTGGTGATGGACTCATCTCTGGCTTGCACTTACGGTAGAGTGTAGAGTAAATACTACATAGCTATACGTATGTTATTTGAAATGAAGAAAAGACAATATTAGATAGGGCGACATAGGCGTATTCGAGACCAGCTAGCTAAAGCAAAAGTACCTTACGATAGAAGATGGATAGGGACTACCGTAGTAGCGTACATGCTTCTTGCCTTTTCCTTGAAGATTCAATGATTTAGAGCACCTCTCAGTCTTTCCATTCTGCCATTTGGTGCCCTCGCAAGCATTTCTCTTTCTTCATCTTCTTCTGTTTTTACCCTTCCCCTTTCGAGCCTTCCTCTCGTTAAGCTTCAACTCTTCGATCTCGTTGGCAGCCTCGAATCACTCGTTTTCAACACCGTCTAATATTGCTCCGCATGAGCCTCCTTGGTCAATCTTCCTTGACTTTGCCATTTCCACCACACACTCTTTCCCATGAGTGCGCTCGTGGTTTGGAGTCAATCAACAACACACGTCTTGCTTGGATAAAACACAAGATATCTACACATTACAATGCCCTTTTTCAAGGAACTTCGGCGCAGGAAGACAAGCTCCAAGACAGAAAAATCTCCAAACACTTCCAACGGCTCAAACGGTTCCAATGGCACCGTTCCAACTACCAAATCCTCATCCACTATAAACTCCGTCTATGCCTCCTCCACCACCCCTTCGTCACTGCAACCTAACCAATCCACTCCAACTCTTGTCACGAGCAAATCCACCGGTGCAGTTACACTTTTACCTCAAAGACCAGTGCCATTGAGCTCAGTGAGTAATAGGAGCAGCTTCATGGTACGCCTGCTTCCGCTCGACGACAGAGATCTCAATCATGAGGAGTACGAGCAGAGTCGAGGCGCGGTGCTGACGTTTCCCTTGCACAGGGACTGAATACTCCATCTGTCAATGGAACCATTACACCCAAGATGCCAACCTCAAACTTTGCGCCCCGGATATTGTCTGTTTCTGACAACTCCTGGGTAGGTGCTTCCTGGCGTAGCCACCAAGCACACTCTGCGAGCTTCGCTAAAGCTCTTGGATAGGTACACCAAAAAGTACTCCTCGTGTATGGTCAGATAGGTGACCCTTCGGAAAAGATGCTTGACGGTACTTTGACCGTGTGCCACCATCAAGACAATTTCCCGGCAACGATGTGGCCTGTCAGCGATTCCCACTTCAAGGCCCTGGTTCATTTGACCCCTGGTCCCAATCGATTACGCTTTGACTTCATGTCTCCAAAAGTGGCTTCGAACAACACTTCTCTACCTTCACACTCTTCCTGGATCAACATAAACTTCCTTCCCTTGATCAACTCACCGCCTCTTCAACTTGTGATACTGCTAGGAAAGGATTCTGCAGCCACGTTTGACGCGGTGCCGGAGCGAAAACAGAGAGAAGGAAACGATTTGGATATAGCAATCCGGAAATTTCGTATGGCGGCCTACTTATGGCAAGCTTTCACCGGAGAACAAATGTATCGCAATGGGTTCGGAAGAAGATGCTTTCGATTTGAGGAAGAATGGCAGACGGGATCCCTAACATTTCGAGATAAGGAGATGGGACAGATGAGGAATGAAGCAAAAGTGCATGTCGTGAGAACAGATAAGACAGTCAAAGAGCTCCGCGATCTGGATCTTGCCCAGCAGTATGTGAATGCGACCCACAAGGGTGAGCTTTACAGCATTGCGATGGAAGCAGTCAAGGAGCATTTCAGACCGGTCAAAGGTCAGATGCAGTATATCTCGCTATTGTTGCTTGATGCGCACTGGGATACGAAAGCAAAGACCATCACTGGTCATGCTGCTTTAGGTGGAGGCGCTGGCGAGGTGCAGCTTGCAATCTTCGGCTCTCAAGCTCTTCAGAGCTATCCTGCAAGCATAGAGGAGGTAGTCCCTGCTTTCTCTGACTGTACTAGAACTAATACCAACTTTGTTGCGAACGACTGCAACGAATCAGGGAGCAATTGGGAGGCCGCGAATGTAGGAATAGGTGCTCACCTTCACGAGACAGGCCATTTATTCGGTTGCCCCCATCAAGCATCTGGCATCATGCTGCGGGATTATGTGCGCTTGAATCGAACGTTTCTCTGCAGAGAACCGTATTCGACTCGAACAAAATCACCGGGCGTCCGTTTGTGCCTACCAAAAGACGAGTGCGGTTGGCACAGACTTGATGCACTACGATTCAAGTGCCATCCATGTTTTAGATTACCAACAGACGCGCCGCTCAATCCCGACGAGAGCATCCAAGTATGGCCTACAACTAGTGGAAAAGCTCTCATAACGGCCCCAACAGGAATATCTTTTGTCGAGATCTTCGCTGAGAGTGACGAGACTTGTCGTGCTTGGCTCGAATACAGCAATGGCGATGTTCAGTCGGGCGGTCCGCCGCGACAGATCGTGCTCACCGAAAATGACCTGAAAGCTCGGCTACCAGAGGACAGGAAGAGCAGCAAGAAGCTCAGGATCAAGATCTATTCTGCTGGCCAAGGATGCCACGAAGTAATGGATTTCAATGCGCTCATGAAGTCCAAAAATCACCTCGTAAAGCTACCGAACGGACAATCCGGGTTCAAGGGATGCAAGCTAGGGGAGTCTGGGCAGGAAGGCAGTCAACTTGAGCAAGTCATACTGGAAACAGCCCATATACAAACCAAGCTACTCACTTCCATCAAAGTATACCACGGTTTTGCGCTAGATGGCTTAGAGTTCTTCTATGAAGATTCAACCAGCCAAATGTTTGGAAAAAGAGAAGGCCAGCCGGGTGGGAGTGAATTCATGTTTGGTACGTTGAAATCGCACACCCGACCCTGTGCAATCGTAAGTACTTATCAGTCCTCAGACACACGACGAGGCGAGATATTGCTGGGATTCTATGTACGAGCTGGACTCTGGATCGACGGCATTGAAATCTTGACAAGCCTGGGCAGACGATCAGGTGTTTTTGGTAATGCAAATGGTGGATCTGGGTATGTCTCGTGAAGCCGGATCATGTCAATGTCGAATTAAGCTCTTTGATTGATGAGTGAACAGGCACACCTTAATCCCGCCTCGAGGATACAGCATCGCAGGTATATCGGGCTCTTGCGGTCAATGGGTGGACGGGTTTTCGCTCATCATCACGCGGTAATAGCTCAGTAGTAGCTCAATGACAAGTATGGGCAGAATACTATCTGCATGGCATATTGGCTTCAGCGTCTTTCTTAGTATTCAATCGACTCTTTAGAGGTAAACATAGACGCATTGGGAGGATATCATCCTGTTGCCGATTGGGCAGGAGGTCAGCATTTGATAAGATATAGATAATGATAATATCATCATCATTAGAGTTTATCAGCCGAGGTGATAGCTATTGGGATTTGGAAATGCAGGGTATATATGGCTGAGGGTACACAACATGAAGATGTCGCTTCTGCTGCCAAACACAGCTCGTGACGTAGCTCAGAGGAGAGTATGACGAAAGCGTAGCATGGATTGACAAGTTTTCAAATAAGCTTAGAAGCTGATAAAAAAATGAGATTACTCGATACCCAAGCGCTTGGTGCAGGAAGACTGCGTTGACCCAGAGGGTAGCGTGGATATGAAGCTTGGCATTGCTCAATCGATCTCACCATACGGCTACCGTCTTGGCCGTTTTATCAGAGTCGACAATTTGGGGTAACTGCCTTGGCATCGAGTGATCTCATCTCTCACAGCTGGATTTGAGTGTGTTGTGAATAGGGGAGAAGTGTTTCCAGCTAAAGAGACCACTTTCTTCTGTGTTTCCAAACCTGTACTGTCCTATCAAAGAAGGAGACACTGGACCATCCGATCCAGGACAGAGAAGGCTCCGGGTTGAAGGCAAAGCCTTCTCTTAGAACAATGCCGGCGGTAGCTATTTTCATCCATGTGGTATTCAACACTTATCGCCATAGGGGCCCAATAATGGCAACAGATATTGTGGATCGAGTCAAGACGAAACGAAAATGGAGCAAACGGATGAAAGACTGCACGGGTGGCAAAAGATGATGATTGCCACTGGAGAGGTGCAGGAGGCTACGCGTTGTCCAGTACTGTAGAGATAGCAGCGGTGATGGTGTAGATGAAAGTCGACGTGTCAGTGCGTAAGTCTGGCCCTGGTGATTGAGCAGGATCTGCATAGCGGGACAATAATAGTACGTAGGAGAATAATATTGAGCTACTTATATACGCATCGAGTTGATTGATCCATCAGTGAGAGTGAGTGAAGTCTGAGGACTCCGAGGACGCTTGAGCAATGCCACGGCCCAAGAGGAAAAGATCGGCCGTCTAAGCCACACTCTCCACGAGAACTCGTCCCCACCGTAAGGTACTTCAAGTACCGAGTCACTTTGGCGTCTATTAGGGGCTTATAACCTTGGGGTCCTCCAACCCCAGTATCCCACGGATGGGAGTGGCCTTAAGGGCCAAGGGGCCAGGACGATCGGTAAAACGCCACAGTACAACTTCCAGCGCTTGTAGAGTCGAGACTACGAGACTACCGAAGATGCGTGCCCTGAGCCCTGCATATGCGTGTCAGAGACTTACCGGATTTGCTGTAGTAGTATTATTATTGACTCTCTACCAAGCCATCCTCATCAGCATTAGCATCATCCTCATCTGCCTAATTACTCTCCATCATCAGCTGAGCAACTCGGTCAGAGCCATGTGCCATTATCTGCCATTACTTGCCCGCTTTCCATTCTTATTCTCCTTACCCGGTCTAGAGCGGCCTCGGGTTCCCATATGACTGCAGTACTTGGTGCGATTAACTTTGACGCTTGGCAAACTGAAGCTATCCTGCTGATTTCGTCCGTCGAAGAACCGTGGTTCAACCTGGCCACTGCATATGCTCGACTGGTCACGTCGCAATTCAATATTTTCCCACTTTGCGTCCAATAGGCATGAATTTGTATACTGCCTGCGTCGATATTCGAGCGGCTAACTTGGGGTATCTTTAAATCAGGCGAGGAAGGAGGCAGAACAACTAGATACATTGTGTGCGTCAAAGATTACACCAATGCTAATGGCAGCACGAAGACAAGCTTCCCACATGTTCGTAATCATCATCAAGACAAAGACTCGTATATAGTCCTGCGCCCAGTTGTTGGGGTATCGAAAAGAAAAGAAAAGCTCCTCGTCTGCTGGCTTTCATCCTAGAGCAAGTAGTGGCGGCAAGTAGCAGACAGCTCCATGGATTATTAGAGACATCGTTGTACAGCAAGGATCTCAATGCTGACAGCACAGGCTCTTGAAGACCGAGCGTTGGGCCGGCAGCTAAGACGGTGGATCGTAGACGTCGTAACGCGAATTGGGGTATCATAAAAAATCAGATTGAGGCTGCACGTTGCGCGTCCTAGAATAAAAGTCTCATTTCCTGAGCCCCATTGCTGGCGCTCTTGGTAGGCGTTTGAATAGCTTTGGGAGTACTAGCACCGGAGCCTGCTTCCTGCTTGAAACCGCTGCTAGCATTCACTTCAGCAAATTCAGTTATCATGTCCTGGCCTTCCGGAAGTTCTCGCACGACCTCATCATCGACCATGATCTTGAGTCCTCTAGGGTTGACTCTCAATGTTCGTGTGACCCGTGTAGGGTCAACTCCACATTTCATGGCAATACTAGTAATGAGGTCTTTGACGGTCCTTTCCATCAAGTAGACTGCTCTGTAGTAGTCCTCTCCGGGACTATCACCCGGCTTTTTGATGAGGACGTAAAAGCAAGCGATAGGCTTGATGGGCTTTTCTGCCGGGGCTTTGTAGGAGGGATCAACTTCAAACGCTTCAATCCAATTCGGCATTGACTCGTCAGTGTGCCCCTTCGGTACCTTGATTGCTGTGTTCGAAGAGTGAAACCCTGAGAAGTTCGTGCTTGTGTATTGATGATGAGCAAGTTGTTGTTCCCACTCATTCGGCAGCGCTTGGTTTGGATTGAAGGGCGCTGGTTTTTGAAAACTTGGCGGCTCACATGGCCGTGAGTCGGATGGCATAGATCGTGAACTCGGCGAAGGCGAGGCTATGTAAGAATTGGTAGGTGTCGACTCACTGAGAGCCTTGCGGTCCCATGACGTTTTGCGATCAGATTGGCCGACCTTGGTCAGGTCTGTGGGCTCCCCCGGTAAGGAAACTGGGAAGACATCCGGATCGTCTTGCTCATATCCTTTCAAATAGAGCACGCTGACCGGGCGAGTCGAAGTGAACATGTCTTGCATCGTCGCAAGCTTCATGTGAAGGTCTTCCTCGACGGGAGGCCGACCACCAGATCCTTGAGATGAGACAGACCAGGTCCTTTTGTGCTTTTGAACTTTGCCAGGTCGGTGGGTGCCACCTTTGTCAGCGCCACTCCTTTTACGCTTTCCAATGTCTTTCACCCCATTTTCAACCTGAGAGATTTGCTGATTCAGCTTGTCAATAGTTTTCTTGATGTGCGCGACATCGTTTGAAAGCTTTCGTTCTGCGCCGTGATCTCGGAAAAGTTTGACTTTGCAGAAGCAGACTTCCGCAGTCGGCGCAGGAGGCGAATCTGGAGTGCCAGAAGATATAATTTCGGTTTTTGCACATAGCCGAACGGGAATACCTTTGACACCTTTGGAATGGCTGAAATCAGTTGACAGAAAATTGAAGCGAACAGCTACTGAGCAGTCTGCACTACTCGAGCCTGCTGACGGAGTCCAGGTCACGGAAAAGCAGTCGAATGATGCCGCCTCCAACT
The DNA here is from genome assembly GCA_018257885.1 of Parmelia sp. 050094. Classification (NCBI taxonomy): domain Eukaryota; kingdom Fungi; phylum Ascomycota; class Lecanoromycetes; order Lecanorales; family Parmeliaceae; genus Parmelia; species Parmelia sp. 050094. The sequence continues at coordinate 40,756 of JAEUBB010000008.1, forward strand.
CCACACGCGGTCGTTTGGTCTCTTCGTCACCTCCTTGGTTTGGATCGACATATTCGACCGCTTGGAGCTTCCCTCCCCTCAAATGAGATTCGGCCAAACCTCGTCCTTCCTTCCACAGTTGCCAGCACGCCGAGGGCCGCTGTCTCTGCTGTTCGTCTTCGAACGATATGCGGATGACGGTTCGGTATTTGATCGGGCCCGCTGCAGGGCCGAGACCCATGCTATCGCTTATAGACACCGCGTATGCTTGACCTTTGTTAAGATAGGTGACAGGAATCTCATCAGAGTCTTTGATCATTGCTGTAGGCGCGTTGAGCGTGACGCGGTAACGAAAACTAGGAATGGTTCAAGTGTTAGTCGATGCATGGTAAAAAGCGAACCAAGCTTATTACCTTTCCATTGCTGGCACAGGATGCGTTTGCACGTTGTCCGAATGTCTTGCAGGAAATCCCATAAATGTCGACTCCCTTGGTAATTCTTCGTCGATGCTGGATCTTGGAGGCGCCATAGCGTGACTAGAATGTTCTATTGTGTCATAACCGGAATCCTGATGGATGAAGGAACTTGGCGCGTACGATTGTTGCGGCGTGAATCGATTGGAGTTCTGAAAGGATTGGGTGTGGAGTAGGTGGGTATGGAAACCGTGCATGTCTATTGCATTTGTTGTATCGCTCTGGCCTGCTGAATTGGGGATCGAGAGAGGCGTCCCCAGCTGGAATCCCATGCCTGGAGTGTGCAAGTCGCCTGCTTGATTGTTGTGGAAAACAGTGTTGTTGCCTCCGGGTGTCGAATTAAAATCGGCGGAGTGATGGTTTGCAAAGGACGCAAAGGCAAAAGAATTGGTATCAAGTATAGATGGGGTGAATCTCCATTGCTCAGGCTCGCCAAAGCTCGAGTCCTGGTCTTTATTTGTGTCTTGATCGCCGAATGGTCTATATGAAAGGCAACAAGTAGGCTGTTAGTCGACTGGTCCATAGGGTGACAGAAAGAGCAGGCCCAAGGATGATAAGGAGAAGAGCATGGTGCTCGGAATGAGTCCACAGAATACAATATGATCGAGCGCTGGAAAGAGCGTATGAGATTGATGGTCGCACCTATGATCCATGGTTTGTTCCATTGATGCGCTCGTGAGCGAAGTCGAGGTCTCTATTGTAGACTCGGAAGATGCTGCCGAGGAGAAACTTGTGGGGGGCCCTACATGAGGGAAACTTTGTTTGAAGGCAGCATAGAGCTCGCTGGCAGGCTTCTGCGAATTCTTTCTATGAAAAATATGGAATCAGTATCGACAAGACGAGCGAGGAATGGCATTGAGGGGCTGAAGATAAGTGAGTGGGTGTTTAGGGTGCATACCGATTGCGAAACATGGCACCAAGTGACTTGCTCCCCAAAAGGCTCTTATAAGAGGTTCATGTAGAGTAGCAAGGGAAGAAGTGGCTGTGCTGGACGCTTTTAGATATATGCAGGTCGTATCCAGAAGAAGGAGATGGAGGGTAGGGTTGAGTTATGGGATGACAAGGGAAGTTGGGGTAGGGACAAGGTATAAGAAGGCAGGTGTGAAGCCGGGGAGAGTTTGATAGGCCCAGGTAGTGAAGCGTGGTCGAGATGATTGAACTGTAGCGTCAATTGGAAGCGACAAAGGCTAGCAGTGAGAGTGGTCGTAGTAGTGATATGAATGGTAGAAAAGGTGGTAGCAGTAATAATAATAAGGATGGCAATAATAGTGGGCGTAATGCACACGCTTCATAAGAACGCGTGCCTTGAGGCTTAAGCTGGAGCATGGGCAAGGGTATGGGTATGGTGATGGAAATGGGTATGGGTCTGGGTATGGGTCTGGGTATGGGTATGGGCATGGTGACTCCCGAGCGTCAAGGTTTTGGTAAAATTTGGGGTTTTTTCTTTGGTTACGAGTCGGTACAGCACGAGCCTGGATGGTGTGGGTCTAGAGTAGCTAAGCTAGAGTAAGGTAGGGACAAGTCTAGTGTCTGCCGAGACTGCCTAGGTAAGGTATGAAGCAAATGGAAACTACCTACTCTCCTAAGGTACTCTACCTTAATGTTAGCAGCGACGCTACAGTCTCTTGCGCCACAAGGGGACCCAACGGAGCCACTCTCCTTCGGCGCTAACATCACTCGGACACGGCGGACTGAGGTTTCAATCATCGTTCAATGACATTTATTGCATTATTCCATTCCCTTCATTCAACCATTCGAATTTCGAAATTCAATCAATGTAGATCGCAGGATCACTAGCTTCCTTTCGCTAGTGGTACTTCGTTTGACTTTTGGCCAAGCAATCTCCTTCGCTGCTTCTGTCTCTCCTGTGGCGTCCCCTCATCCCCTGCAGCAACAAAGCCGTTGATCATTTCCTTCCCGGACCTCCTTCTCTCGCTAAATATTGCAACCGTTTGAGTCCGTGACGACGTCCCTCATCCTTCATGTGGCGCTTCTATGCAAATCCCTCCTTCTCAGCCACACCTCTCTCCCGCTCCGTGCGGAAAAAAAGAAAAAAAAAAGACCCTGAGGCGAGGCGCTTGATAGTGATGATGTGGCAGTACTCGTAAGATATGTAGGTGAAGCGCAACGGCACTAGGTCATCAGCCACTCTTTGGATGTATCCGCGTGTGCGATGATAGTACCGCCAGTATTCATCTCTTTTTTGCCAAGCGCCTATACGTACGTAGAGCCGATGCACTCTCAAACCAAATAACTATAATAATACCACGGTTGGTAATAGAGCCACTTGTCCGTTTCAGGAGAATCGCCACCGGCGCTCCACACCCATCCAGTCCTTAACCGAGATGAGGTGATCCAAATCCGTGCACTACCCACCCCTGATATGACATTTGACTATGCTCTCGTTTCACTCGGAAGATTTGCATACCCTCCTGCATGGCAAGTAAGGCACCGATATAAAAGTGGATTACATGTCAGTATCGCTGCATGCAGAGAGCATAGGCCAATAGAGTGACAGAGATACACCCCCCCAAGCACCCCTGAGCTGCACACAGTTGAATTCCTGAATATGTTTGCATCATCAAAACCGTGGGGGTTGATTCGGTACGGGCTTCCAGTTGCGGTCTTGCCCCCCTTATGGCATCGTGGTACGTGAAGTTGAGGAAATCGTGCCAAGCTACGTCAACCGCTGATCGTACGTAACTGTTGTGTGGCGGATGATCCAGTCGTCTCAGCCACCTTCCACGTCGTCCCTTCTCTCCGATTGGAGAAAGATGCGGGAAAGACTGTTTGCACAGCCACAGTGGTCTTTGATCATCAAAATCTAGAGCAAAGATGATCACCTCGGAAATATGGCACAAGTAAGAACATACGAGAATCAGTATGAGTCACACCACCATAAAGTTCGAGAGCCTTATGCATCGCTACCTTAACAGTCTCCTTGGAGACAACGCCAAGTGTTTGCCACATCCTTCGTCTTTCACATTACAGAGAAATCGCAGTTTTCTGGCTGCTAATGAGTTCTGGCGGAATAATTAAACAGCATTGTTATATATAGGGTCTTTGCATCCTATGGAAGGATAAGAAAAGTGAGTACCCTTTCATATTTGATTTGTTTTATAGACTTTGCAAAGGCTACACCTGTAGACCATGTGTGTAAGGGACTCGAACCCCTCCTTCTTTGTCTTTGTGCAATTTTAGCACGTTGCCGCGCAATGAATGTACGATCGTTGAGTGATCTAGCTTTATGATCTATTCCCCGTGGGTCAAGGTAACGAACGAGTCGAACGATACAATAGGTGTAGCCTCGGAAGGTCTTTTGCAAAGGATTACCCCCATGATATCCCGCCTTGAATAGGGAGATTGACTATCGAGTGCTATGCTCAGCACAATCCCTAGCTCTATTCAAGGTCTTTATCCCTCTAGAGAATCTATGATAGATTATTTTGTAATCACCACAGCGAGATTTATACAATAGAATCCCAATTTAAGTCAAATCTGCAGATCTCTTGGCTCTTCTAACAAGTAGAAGGTTCGTAGCCAGCACCGCGTACAGGTGGATCTTATTGCTGGCCAGACAAGTGGGTGCCCTTTCGATTACCACATAATAGTATGGTTCAACTGAAGCTAGCTGGTAGATCTGAAAATTCGACTTGAAAGAAAAGCCAATCATGAGCACCGAGACTGTGAATTGAGGCCTCCACCCGCAATGTCGAAAAGAGACGTTATTATCCAAGGTTGAATCTATCGCTGAACGATTTCGCCATTCAGAACATGACTGTTTCGGACCTGAATGCTCTACACTAGATACCACGTTTGAACTCTCAAGTTGCGCAGTTGCCGTTTAGTCTTTCCGGCTGGTGTGTCACTAGATGCCCTTGAGGTGAGAATTGGTATTCCACTAAGTCCTCGCAACTTCAACGTATTCTTGCATAATCTTGGCGAAATATTATTTACCCGCTTATCATAGAGAGCGAGAGAATAGTGAGGGCAGCGGATGTCGTCAAAGCAAGTCGCAGCAGCACAGTAACTTTGTTGTTGTGCATCCAATCCGATGTGAGAAGGGTTCCACTGGTCATTCCCACGTAGAACAGTGCAAAGGAGGTCCACCACCTATTTACCTTGTTGACTACCGTATTGCTATCAATACGAGATGCACCAAAAATTCATAGCCAAATTGCAGTTCATGGTGCAAACTCCTAGCGACTTCATCGGTATCAGATTTGTTCAAGCTGGTGAAGTGGAGGAGCGTGGAGGGGATGATAGAGTTGCAATTAGCGCGGCACGCGCTTCTCCATCTAGGCTACCTAACTTTCCTGGATTTGGGTAGATCAATCGTCATTACCTTACGGTACTTAGTTTACCATACCTAGTGACGAAGCTTTCCTGCAGCTTCCCAGAATCACCAGTGACATCCGACGAACCCCTCTACTCTACCCACGGACGGGGACAACCCGCTCCAACCCGTCGACAATGAGTTCGCCGTCTTCCGGGGACACCTCCAACAAAGCCAAAGCATCGCCAGCACCGTCCCCCGCAACGTCTATTGCATCCACCGCAGATACTACTACCACAACTTCAAGACCCGATGCGTATGTGTCGGATAAGTCTGATGACAGCTCAAAGTTGAGAACTCTTCTGAGCATACTGCGAAAGTGAGTGGGAAGGAGAAGGCTTCCGAAGGGACTGCGGCTGGTCCTCCATCCTCCATGCTCTCTGAGGATTTTAGAACATCATGTCGTGGCTCACATTTTCCCCGTAGGTTCATTGGTGTGTCAGATATCGCCTCTGTCAGATTTTCTTTACCGGCCCAACTCCTCGAACCCACACCCAACCTTGGTACGAAGACTGCTGCACTTTACCGAGCTAGCCATGTGCTGACGTCTACTGACGCAATTTTTAAGAGTACTGGAATTATCTGGATCGGCCGGAGACATTTGTAGCGTATGCTGCCGCTTCCGTGGTGCTTTGAGTACCTGCTGACAACCCGTGTAGCATCGGTGACTCCAACGATGGTCTTGGTCGAATGCTCGAGGTGCTGCGTTTCTGGTTTACAAAAGACTTAGTGCGTGCTCGGTTTTTTGAGACCATCAAATAGGAAAAACTCATACAGTGCACAGAAATACGTCAAGGGAAAGCCGTGCAAGCCATACAATTCTACACTGGGAGAGTTCTTTCGGGTATGTGAAGCCTCTTGAGCCTACGTTGCAGCACACAGTGACGTGGTCGTCAGTGTAATTGGGAGGTCGAAGACAGCGCACCACCAATACTCGGCGAGACGCACAAAGCCTCCGCTACACATCATATTGACACCAGGAACAAGCAAGTCAGAGTATCATATCTCACTGAACAGACTTCGCACCATCCTCCTGTATCCGCTTTCTTTGTAGATTGCCCCGTGAAAGGTATCAGCGCCCGCGGTTTCGACCAGCTAAGCGCAAAATTCACAGGCACCAGTATACGAGTTACACCGGGAGCACATAACCTGGGTATCTTCATTAATCTGAAAAATCGAGACAATGAGGAGTATCAGCTGACCCATCCAATCGCGCATCTCGGGGGTATGCTTCGAGGCTCTCTGTCCGTTACCGTCGCGGATACTTGCTTTTTGACGTGCCGCAAAACCAAGATCAAAGTCATTCTTCACTACCTCGAGGAGAATTGGCTAGGTAAGACACAGAACAAGGTCAACGGCGTAGTGTATAGCTACGATCCCGAGAATGACAACAAGTCACGCGTCAAAGACATACCTGAAAAAGATGTTCTGGCACGACTTGAAGGCTGTTGGCATGACCAAATATTTTACACGTTACAAGGTTCAAAGGTAGGGTTTCCCTTCTTGAACGCTCTTGGATATAGTCTTCTAACCATCCATGGATATCTTAGGATTCTTCGGTCCTGCTTGACCTCAAACCTCTTTTTCCTGCTGCCAAAATCATTCCTCCAATCGATCAACAGCTTCCAAACGAGTCCCAGCGTTTTTGGGCTGGTGTCACAAGTGCAATAAAGAGCAAACAATACACGGAAGCGACAAAGCTCAAGCAGGAGATCGAAGAACGGCAACGCGACAAGGCCACGCAGAGGGCAGAGAAAAACGAAGAGTGGAAGCCGAGGTTCTTCACTGACGCTGTGACTGCTAACGGGAAGCCTGACTTGACTGAAGATGGGAAGCAAGCTCTCCAGGGATTACAAGCCGAGGATTATGGCCTGAAGGATAGTGAGATTATTGGTGCATGATAGATGACGGCTTGGAGAGACGTTGTTCCCTAGTAAATGGATTTGTGCATGCATGGCCCCGTCTGATGAATTTGTTCCGCATTTTTGGCGTATTGGGATGGCAAATGTTCAAGCTCAGTGTAGCGGGCCTTATATGGGAGGCGCTATAGAATCCGGATCCATTAAGAAGATTTTACTTCTTGGGGTCTTGTTGCCTTTTGGATACGCCAGTCTGCTGCCACAGGAAGAACCCACGCATGCACTCCAAACACGCTGAATGTTGAATAACGGTTGAACGCTGGAGTTTCGCTACGGGATATCGCCAAAAGTAATTGGTATTTGCTGCTCCTGACCATTCATTCTTCAAGAATCGCGTAGGCCTTAGTATGGGGGACAAACCCGAAACCCACTGAAAGGCCGGGGTACGATGAGTGGCAAGTGTGTATTGGGGCTCACTTGTCCATCAGAGCGTCGCCTTATCAGCTATCTGCCATCTCCCAGGTTGGCGTTGTTCAACTTTTTTCTCAGCTTCCAGTTTCCGCAAGACTTGGACTACACCATTAGCGGCTGGCACATGCAAATCTTCTGGCACGTCTTTATATATGATCTTCACCAATTCCATTGACGTGGCGTTTCCCTTATTATCTCGGAGAAGCTGCAAGATCTGCTCCTCCCTTTGCTTCCTGTGTGCAAGGTATTCCTCAACCTTGGCCCGTCCATCTTCTATCACTGCGCCCTGCTCATATTTTCGTGTCAGCATGTCGAACATTTGAGGCAAAATGCCAAAGACATTAAAGCGCTATCCCTTCCCAAACATCTGCGTGACTCGAAATTCGGCCCAACGAGAAATTGAGCAGTATAGAATGGACATACATGACCTGGATAGGCTCTACCTTGGAATTGCTCCCTCATGCGCGATAGGCTATTAAGATACACGGCTAAATCCTCGAAGACTGCGGTCCCATGTCCCAGGACATTGTCGCCTGTGAACATTGCGTTCTCTTCTTCTAAAATAAAAGCCATATGGTCCGTAGTGTGGCCAGGGCAATGGAATGCTCGCAACTTAGCCCCTTCTGTCTCAAAGATTTGGCGGTCATGAATTGGAGATTGGCCGCTCCCGTTCGCTGGATCATGCTTGTAGATTGTTGCCTTAGGGCAAACGGAGAGAAGGTCTTTCACGCCGCCAACGTGGTCAGGGTGCCAGTGTGTGATGATGGCTTGAGATATCGTGGTAGACTCTGATTTGAGAACTGAGGAAAGGTTTTGAGACCAAGACGGTTTACCTTCACCAGTATCAAGCAAGAGACGGGACGGGCCCCTACCCACAAGATCTGGAGTATGATTTTGGAGTCAGTCTTGGTCATATGGGGAGGTAATGGCGAGCCTTGGAACACGGCTGGACAGCGAATACTCCCAAGACACATAACTGAGTTCGAGATTTAAGTTGAAAAGAGGAAGCATGGAGTCCGAAAACTCCGATTGTACGCACAGGTGTTCGTTCCTTGGCAAAGTCAGCGGCTGCTCATCAATTGATACCCGCTAAGATCTGACCTTGCAGCGTAAATTTGCCAGGGTTACCACCCAGAATCCGGATAACCAAAGGGCTAATTCGTTCGACCTCAGGTATTGGAGGTAATTGAGTGGCCATGGATATGGATCTTTTTGGGCAGCGTAAAAAATGCGACAGGGCATATATCATAGAGTAATCGAGCTCGAGGTCGTGTTAGCCTCGGCTCGTTGGCCTTTAGCGTTCCTCCCTAGGTCTAGCTTCGCAGCCTCAGCTCCCAACCTCGGTCAAAAGGTCTACCAATTTTTGCCGCTTTGACGCACGCAAGGTCGGCTTCCTTTTAGACATCCTGACGTTCGGTGCGACCATCTGGCTCGACCGTCTCTTCTTTTGGAACCTACTTGTATCAACCAGATCACGGTAGAATGACCTCAGACTTCCATCTTCTATATTGTCGACCACCGCGTCCGGTTGAGTAGCTCCTACACACAGATGCAGCACTGGAATCGCATTAGTGGCCTCTACACCTTCAGCCGTCAACGTCTTCTCGCTGAATGCTCCACCAAGTTGAAAACTCGCGTGAACGATCGAATCCCATCCAGTGCCGGTCGCCGAGCCTTTAACGAGCCAGTCGCTGAGGTCTTTTCCGGCCCTGTAATTCCATCCATAGTTTCGTGCGACTTGTCTGTGTTTGGGACCCAGATTGCAGTCCTCGACATTGAATGATGATAGTGCTGGGAAGTCGTTGAGATAGGCGAAGACGCTAGCGGTAACGTCCTTTTGCGAACGAAAAACGATAACTCTAAGTAATCCGAAAGCATCTGATTGTGAAGCGATTCTCCCCCAACCTTTGATGATGCCTTCAAGTTTACCGGGTCAGTACTGCTTCTCTGAGATAGATAGATATTCATAAAGTAAGGCCAAGGAGTACAGTGTCCTCGAAACGTATCTGAGAATTCATACAAGGATGAAAATTAGAAAGCAATCGCTCCGAAATAATGACTTACTGTCATCGAGTCCAATGTCTGGGGTGGTGAGATTATGTCCGATAGTTAAAACACCTAGATTAACGAGCTTAGAGATCTGGACAAGATCTGTGCGAGACTAGATTAGGATGTTGGGGTCAGTAAAGCCTAGTTGAAGGGGTGCACCGAATCTGGAAACACGCCTACAAAGTATGAATTAAAACACTTCTCGAGACTCAGAAATTGGGTCCAACATAAGAAAGATGGATGAAGGTACTACGTACGCAGGTGATATTGCTCAGCGATAGGAAGGTAACCCAATTGGATGTGGGCGAGATAAGTGGTGCGATATAATCCCCGAGTTTCATGTTGGGCCTTGCTATGACATGATATTTTCTTTTCAGCGTGTCAACGCCTTCATCAGGGTACGCAACGGCAAAAGCTTTCCAGACCTTTACACTGACCAACTGTCTTTGGAGGTTCTCTTATTAGCGCTGTTTGTGCCAGTCAGGGGTCACACCCGAGCATACAAAGCGACAAGTCTTTCCCATAGCCGACTTGCAATCTCCCAAGGTAGTCCCTCAAGACTTTCAGCAGTAATGTTTTGAGTATAACCCAGGGCGGCTCGCATAGCCATGTTGACAAGTGATGAGCATCCACGACCCGACGACCTTACGCGTACTGCTTCCCTGAAACTACCCTGAGTTTTCCATACCCAATCTAAGGTCATCGGTCCTCCCGGACATGAAACCTCGGTGAAAACTTGGCCTGACTCGTCATATTTGATAGTCTTGTTGATCGAATTCTTAAATCTGTTGGGCGCAATGGACATAGTGGTGCTCATAATGTCTAGTCTTCAAAAGGATGACAGAAGATCAAGACACCAGATCTCCGTATTAAAAACGCCGTAAAGATAGCACGTAACAGGCGCACCACGACACAAGGGGCAGTGGCAGCAGATGGGATCCGAAAAATCGAGATATTCAATAGCAGAACACGCGCATAATCGCATTGACAATGCTGCCTGGGCATGTCAACAAACAGAATGAATCATGTTGATTGCGACTCTAATAAAGAAACGCGCCAATCGTCACTTTTTAGCGACACTAGTACTCTAATATATATACGATACCGATACCGTATCTCGTACGCTAAACCCCACATCGTTCGCCAGAGAACGTCATGGTTCCTCATTCTCAATCGCATTGCCGTACATATTTTCCTTCTTCATCTCAACCATGACGAGTGAAAGAGCTATCCATCTAGATTTGGCATCATGTTGAAGAAGCCAAGAGTGCTGCTTCCAGGCCACAGCAATTTGCACTGTCTTTACTGCCACCAATCACCTCACATCCATACATCTACATCATCTTCCAAGTCGCACCGATCAAAATACTCTCGTCCAAGGAAACCACTGTCTCGATGTTTTGCAACTGCCTGCTCGGAGAAATCCCGCCCGGGTTCACGCCAAGACCCACCTTGGCCCGATCCATCCTCCCCCAATGCTGTGCCTACACCATACGACATTCTTGGGCTGAAGAAACGCTCAACTTATTCCAAGCGCAGGTTTTATGAACTTGTCAAGATTTATCATCCGGATAGGAACGGCCTCGAGAGTGGCTACTTAGATACAGATGTCCTACCTCGATCGATAAAGACGGAGCGCTACCGTCTCATAGTCACCGCCCATGAGATCCTCTCAGATCCTGTCAAACGAGTTGCTTACGATAAGTCCGGAGCCGGGTGGGATGGTCGGCCAGAACACGGCGCGCCAAAATACAATTGGAGGCAAAACAATGATGCAAGATGGTCCGGCTTTGACACGAATGATTCCCCGTTCAGGAATGCAACCTGGGAGGATTGGGAGAAATGGTATCAGAGGGGTAAAGCCAAGCAGGAGCCCGTCTATTTTTCCAACGGTGGATTCTTAATACTTGTGCTTACGGCCGTCTTTCTCGCTGGCTTCGGGCAATCTATCCGTGTTGGAGATTACTCGGACGTTTTCCAAAGGCAGGTCGAAAAGGTTCATGATGATGCCAGCACTGCAATTCGACAGCGAAGAATAGAGTCTCAAGGATTCGGAAATCGGGATGAGAGGTTACAAAGCTTTCTAAGATCACGGGATCCACACGGCTACGGGGTTACAGGGCCGATGCAAGAAGGCTATCGGAAGCTTTTGCAAGAGCCAGAGATGTGCATGAGCGAAGTAATAAACCAAAAAGGTCATGATCACGGCCGGGACTCGGATCCATGAGGGGTTCATGTTGAAAGGGCATTTGTTGGGAAGCGTGCAAGGTTAGAAGCTTCGCACAGGGAGCAATTCGTCAGAAGAATCAAAGGACTACAAAAAGCCTTATTTAAGGCGATGGTTTTTTTTTATGCCAATCAAAACCTATAATGAGACTCGTGTACCCAGGAAAAGCGATGAGAACTTGCTAATTGATTGGCACTTCCCAACCCCTTGTTCTCTGAATATTTAGTACCTACTAATTTCGCAAGGAAGTAACAACGCTCGCACAGTCGGCTGTGCAGAGTTTTCAAAACTGAGGATCAAGCATCAAATCAACATGGTTGGGCGGATGACATTGCTGTCCGAGTTTGCGAGGTCCAGGTGTAATGTCCATTAATCCACCCTTCGGAAGTAATTTTCCACCAACAGTAATTGATTCGCGAAAAGAGGAATAGGTCAAGCCGCAGTGCAATTGGGAACTCCCCAAGACGCTGTAAAGACGCACTTGCCCCAAAAGAGTTATCTACGTTTCACTTCCTTTACAAATTGGAGTACTTCCCTTGGGAAATTCCCCAGGCACGTGCAATTCGCTGATCGTAGCTACACGACTTCCTAGCGATGGTCGTGATGCCGAGTCACCTGTGACCGACGACGTGATTCGATTGACAGTATCATGCGTGCCACCAGAGTTGAATGGAAAAGCGGTGAAGATGGCTCCTTGGACAGGCGCCTGTTCTACCTCTTGAGCGGAAACTTGAGTAGCATCAGAAACAGTCTGCAGGCCTGGCCGGTCCTCGTGGGCAGCCGGCCGCAGTTGTTTTGCCTCGTGCCGAGAAGCTTCAATTCCAGCAGTACTGACCGTTCCACCTCCTACTCCGGCCAGCCAGTCACCGTACTTGCTATCATGTCTGTCCACATTAAAGGCCATTGACCGGGGGGTGGGATCAAGCTGCTTTTGATGGACATCGACGGAACCTGGAACCTCAGGCGAACCGATGTCCTGGGAATGTTCTGACGAAATACGGTCCTTAGCTGCCGTGGCCGACTTCGATTCCCGTTGCACTGATGCGCCTTCGAGACCCTCTTTCGATGCCATCGGATCTCCTGAATTTGTCACAAGATGCGCTGCCGGCGCTCCGTCTAATTCTCCTCTTACGACGTTTGACGCATCGTCATCAGCCTGCTTCTGCTGCCCCGAGCTACCGAGAGGACCACCAGATCCTGGGAGTGCGCCGGCAGCAGCAAATATCTCTCGGTCGCCTATTGAACTTGATGGACTAGAAGAGGAAACGGGCACTTGTGAGTCTCGATTGATCTTTAAAGCACTCGGAAAACGCCCACCTGGATTAGGGCGATGTTGGAGCTTCTCCACTTGGGGAGATAATTCGGCTTGAGAAGCGGTTGCAGAGTATGGGACTTCGTCTGCTTCATCCTCATCCATACCGCCGTCGCTGCTAATGGAACCTGCTTTGTGACTGCCTGCACTTACACTACGTGCGTGAGACCGACGAATGAATTCCTTCCGTTCCGCGCCAGTCTTCTCGGTTAGATTTTTAATGTCGGAAAACCAGGCAAGCATAGTATCATAAGACTCGGCTCTAAACACCCATGCGTGTCCTCGATGCATGCCGCCACTCTGACGTCCTTTGAGCATAAATTTGTGGGAGGTGGAGTCGGCGTTCGAATGTGAGCCGAGTTTCTGGTCTGCGAGTGGCAGAGACATAACTGGCGCTTGGCGAAACAAGTCTGGCGATTTGAACTCATGGAGATGAGTAGTAGACAGCACATACCTAGGCTAGGTCAATGAAAGCATGCCACATAGGAGTTCATGAGAGTTCCCACCATCCAGGCGTATAACTTTTCAAGTACTTGCTCTTACGCTCAAGCATCCCGGCCTTGACTTCTGACGCAGCCGCATCGTCTCTGCCTGGATACATGATATTTTCTACTCTGCGTACTGGGAGTCTGGGATCCACGAAGTGCTCATTGTTGTTGACAAAGGCGTTCCATTCAAAGTCTTTCGGAATGGCCAGAGGACCGCTTCGAAGCCTTTCGACAGCCTCGTACGCCTCATCTGCTTCTCTCTTGATGATTCCAGCATATGCGTTGTAAGCCTTTTGTATCTCTCCCATAACAATCGACTCGAGCTCTCGACCGGAGCTTTCCAGGTTCAAGAATGCCTGAACAATCAGCGTCAATTCTACAAGAGATTCTGAATTATAGCCATACTCTATGTAGATAATTCTCTTCTTCGATCTGTCTCCCCAATTGCCGGTCAACTGCAAGTCTTATCAAATAGGGGTCGTTCTTCGCGTCCGGATTTGCAGCACCTAAAGCGTCCTGCAAGTCCCGTACTGCTCTCCTAGTACCCTCAGTTTCCTTGTCTACGCCATTTTTAAAGTCCCCAGAGAGACCTTTGATCTCCTTGATCTTCTGGCCTAGATCACTCCGAAGGCCGGTGAGTTGCACAATTACATCTTCCTCAATGGATTTGGCCTTGTTGCACTCCGTTATCGATTGCTTATGGAAGTCTCTTAGGGCATGTATAGCGTCACTGATTCCTCCTTCTGATACGAATTGGGGAGGAGTAGGGATGTTTGTAATCACGTTCGAAATTGTGTAGAGGGATTTGGAGCGGGCATCGTAGGTTTTCTGGATATCCCGAAAGTAGGTGATCAGATCTTTAAGCACCTTGCGCCAAACTGACAATCAGACGTATCAGCAAATGACCTCTCTATGTAATTGGTTTCACAGGCGCATAAAGAAGCTTACCCTGAAAACGGTTCGCTAACATATCTGTTGGGCTTCCAGTCGTGGGTACAGGAGTGAAGAAGGCGCTGTTCATCTCCGATCCGTGTCCACCCACATCATCTGCAAAAGTCAAGCTTTTCACGCTCCCTGGGCGGCTGTTCTTTCTGCTTCCGCTTCGCTTCAAGCTATTTTTTCTACTGATGGACTGTCGCTTTTTCAAGGTCCCCCCCCGCGAGGGCGTCAAAGTATGTGACTGAGACATGGTGGAAGTAGCATGGTGAGTATCGCTTTCCCCGAATCCCAGGTGACCGACTGTGGGATTTTCCTCAAAATCTTCAGACTGGTTGCGCAAGTGTGAGGGAGAGAGAGGACTGGATCCATCCTGGCGAATATCCGTTGCTTCAACCTGCCGCGGAGCCATATCACTGTGAATGCTTTGTCGTCAGTTATTGCCAGCTCAAAAGATCTAGGGGTCAAAGGGTACGGCGACGGGGGCCCTCAGTATTGCTCCCCTAAACAACAAGATTGCGGGCTTGATTAGGATGTGCATTCCTCCGGAAACGTAAGATATTACATACGAGAACCTAGCGGTAAGATTTTGCAAAAAATCGATAGCGAATCAATACAATGTATTTGTGATGCTGTTTGCTCCCTGGCTGTAAGTGACAGGTAGTGAGGAGAATACGACAGGCGTAAGAGCACGAGAATCAAGTAGGCTGTAAATCAGATCAGGCACTTGATGTAAAGCTAGTCGGAGCAGCGTCTCATGAACGGCGGACGGGGCTTGGGATGGCTACTTTGGGAAGCTTTAGATATGGTCGTCGCAAGGGTAATCCGGGATCTCTGAAGGATTGCGGATGCCCCGGCTGCTGGAAGAATGTCGCTGTCTGCTGTGAGGATGCTTGAGAAAGGAGGTTATAAGAAGTTAACTGCAAAGGGTGAGTTGTGATCACAATACGATATGGAACCTCGGAAGCTTGTCAAGCTCTTGTTCATAGTGAGACGCATCCTTCTGCGTACCTGTTCGTATGTACTCTACTTAAAAGCCTCAAAAGCTCAAAACCACTTCTTCCACCAACTCTAGCTTCTACTATCGTAAACAGTACACAGCATGTCACTACTTGAAATCGTGGTAAATGGGAGGTTCTATCTACTTTCTCTCTAACAGCAACAAATGCGAACATTAAGTCAGCGGCGCCTGTTCTGCTAATTGTCTCTTTTCAGCAAGCCCGTGGTTCCATCAGATACTCCAAATGCCACGCTCAGACCAAATCTCATGTTATATGGAGTTGATGAGGCGCCGTTCCTTTCTCAGCGCTTTTAATTTTTGGATGGCCTCATGCAATGGTATCAATTCCCCTTTCAACTGCGTTGCCTGGTCATCGCGGTTGCGAATATTCACAGAGCGCGATTCCTTTTCTTGAGCTCCCACCACTAGCTCATGTCAATTAGGTCACACCATTCAAGGATTTTGTCAAACTCACCAAATATGAAATTATATTGCGCCAATTGCCCAGTAACAATTTTCTTTTTCATCGTATTCCCGCTGACGTCAATGTCCGCGTGCATCTTCTGAGCTCTGAGTAATTGCTGTACCTCCTCGACATAATCATTGACAGTTGGCATGACTGGAATGACCAGGACCTGCCGCGGACTTAACCAGAAAGGCCATTTCCCTGCAAAGTGCTCAGTTATAACCGCGATGAAACGTTCGAAACTTCCAACAATCGCACGATGGATCATGACCGGCCGAGCACGTCCAGGGCCAGGCGCTTTGGGTTTGCTTAAAGAGCTAGCAGGATCCTCTAATTTCGCGTCCACTGATTCGCTGGCTTTGGCCTTCGAGCCCGTCTCTGCGGTCATGTACTCTAGTTCGAAATTTTGTGGAAGCTGGAAGTCGAGCTGAATGGTAGCGCACTGAAATTCTCGCTTCAAGGCATCGGATAATGCGATATCAATCTTGGGTCCGTAAAAGGCACCATCTCCCTCATTGAGCTCCCATTGCCCACCGCCGGATGCCGTGAATTTATTTAGAGCTTCTTTAAGCTTGGATTCTGCCACATCCCAAGTCTCAAGATCTCCGAGGTACTTCTCAGGCCGCGTTGAAAGCTCGAGCTTAAATGGGAACCCAAAGAGCCCATATATACATTTGAGGAAATCGAATAGTCCCTCTATTTCTTGCGTTATCTACCAGGAAGTCAGTTCATGTAACCAAGATTGTACCCCCAATTTACTTGCCTGGTCTTGAGTGCAAAAGATATGGGTGTCGTCTTGTTGAAATTTCCGTACTCTGGTCATGCCATTAAGGGCACCAGACGCCTCATTTCTATGGAGAACACCGAAGTCGGCCATTCTCAACGGCAATTCACGATAACTCCGTTCCCTGTGACCGAAAATGATACAGTGCCCCGGACAGTTCATTGGCTTCAGAGCCCAATTTCTCTTTTCAACTTCGAGAGTGAACATATCATCTCGATAATGCTGCCAGTGGCCAGACCTTTTCCATAAGTCAATGTCATACATGTTGGGAGATTGAACTTCCTGATACCCGCGCTTTTGATATTCGGAGCGCAATAATTTCTGGAGAGCGTTGAAAATGATAGTGCCATGCGGCAGAAGAAAAACATTGCCAGGAGAAACCTCATCGAAAAAGAACAATTCCTGCTCAGCACCAATCTTACGGTGATCTCGCTTTGATGCTTCTTCGAGGAACTTTTTGTGATCTGTCATCTGCTTCTTGTCCGGGAAAGCGACGCCGTATATCCGCTGCAGCGAGTCGTCGTCCTTATCCCCTCGAAAGTAGCATGAGGAGTTCTGGATGACTCAGCTGTTAGTAGTATGCCTCATCCATCATCATGCTTACGAACCTTCATGATCTGGAATGCCTTGATCTTTCCCGTATTTTGAATGTGAGGCCCAAGACATAGATCTACCAAGCTACCGCACTTGTACACAGTGCTTCCTTCGGGAGGAAGTAGATTCTCAATGTAGTACATCTTGTATTTGCTATAATTGAACATTTCTTTCAAGTCCGGAATCGATACATGCAGTCTCTCGAAGGGCTGCTTGTCTTTGAAGAATTGTGCCGCCTTCTTCTCCAAGGGTGCCCAGTCTGCCTCCTTCACAACTTGTCTGATAGTAGTCAGCACGTTGATTTTTCCACGTCGTCGAGTGGCTGGCCTACCCGTCGGCTATTGCCATATCGTAAAAGAATCCTTGCTCGACAGGCGGACCGTGTGATAACAAGCAATTGAACTGGCATTCGCAAGCTTCCCCTAGAACATGGGCGCTAGAATGCCAGAAGACACTTCGACCTTCGGAAGAGGAAAAAGGAACATAGCTGACGCGACACCCATATTCCAATGGCCTGTCGAGATCCCAGAGCTCTGCTCCGTCTATTTTTGCAATGACAACATCGCTACTAACATCCTTGTCCACATGCCTAAGAAAGGAGCCTGGAGTAGACTCCCATGCTTTTGCCGCAACAGGCATAGCGGCTCTCGGCTTACCCTCCTTATCTAGTCCAAGGTCCAGGACAACGTTGATCTCTGGTTTCTCCTTTTCCAAGATCTCGGCATGACGTTGACGCTTGAGCTTGTCAAAAAGCTCGTTGCGCCGTAAGATGAATTCTGAGAGCGAGGTAGCCATAGCTTGATTTGCAACACATGCGTTTTCTGGGGCGTCCTCAAATTGCGGCTGTCCAGCTTTTGGTCCGCTCATAGAGCTGTTTTTGGAATGTGTAGATTTGGACCAATGAGCACTGGACTCTGGCTGTATTTGTGCAGCTTCTAAGTCACCCTTTGAATGCTGTTTGGCATGTAAAGATTTCGAGCCCTGAACGTTTGGAGGGTTAGATCGCGGTTCTGCCGTGGGGTCACTCGCTGCTGAGCGCAGTGCCAGATCATTGCGTGACTCATAAGATCCAACAGCTTCTCCTGACGCTTGAGTATCCATTGCTGACTGCCCTACCGCGATTTGACTCACATTGACGTGAAATTTGTAACTTACGATCAAAGCGAGGGTACTCTAGCCGGTTTTTAATATTGGGACACTTAGCCTATTTGCGTAAGGTCGCTCAAGATCATCACTCCGCAGCTTAACAACGAGGGTAATTGCAAAGATAGTTTCCACTATAGAGTTATAGAAGGGTATTATGAGAAGAGCTTTCGTAGTAAAACTATCGTCTTAGATCATTTGATCGAGAAATTATTCAGAACAAGAAAAGAACGCGCTTATCCCGAGTAGGCTAAGTGTCCCAAGAAAGATTAAAAACCGGCCTGAGTAGTATTGCCGAAATCTACTAGAGGCTTGGCATTAATAGGAACAGAGGTTGTGAATTCTCCACGAGGAATCGCATCATCGTTCTCAGTATGTCTTTCCGAGCTGCACCTCGAGAACGAGGAAGTGGCTTCGGTGGAAGCCGAGGCGGAATAGGAGCACGAGGTGGTATGTCAGACTTGGGTTGGCTGCGCAGTGCGATCAGGATGCTAATTTCTTGTGCGAACAGGTCGCGGGGGTTTCCAACAGTCATATGGACCACCAGCAGCTGTAACAGGTCTGGCGGTTTCTTCGAGAAGCATGATACCTTCTGACTGAGCTTATCTAGAGATGGGATCTTTTGTCCATGCATGCGAAGGCGAGATGGTCTGCGAATCGCTCAATCCAAAGCTACCATACTTTAACGCCCCGATCTACCTAGAGAACAAGGCCAGTGCTTAGAACTCCACCTTACATGGTCGGAGCTGATGACCTTTTAGACTTCAGTTGGCAAAGTCGACGAGGTCTTAGGACCAATAAATCAGGTCTTCTTCACGATTAAGCCGCAGGAGGGTATCATTGCAACATCATTCAAGGCCGGAGATAAGTTCTACATAGGAGGAGATAAACTTTTGCCGTTGGAGAAGTGCGGAGCTCTCATACAATCTAGGGGGCATACGCTGATCCGAGTACTTGTCAGGTTTCTTCCAAAACCCAAACCACCCCCAGGTGCATCAAAAGCAAAGCGTGCAGGTGGTGCCTCAAGAGGTGGACCAATGCGGGGAGGTCGTGGAGGCCGAGGTGTATCTAGGGGTGCACAAAGGGGTCGAGGAAATTTTGGGGATAGAGGACGAGGGGGCGGTAGGGGAGGAGGAAGAGGAGGAGGCTTCGGTGCTGGGAGAGGAAGTCGAGGGGGTAATCCTAATTTTACCAGACCTGGCTCTCGTGGCCGAGGATCATAATTTATCAGGCCTGGCTTTGCGGCAATCGGCCTTTTAGACATGAGAATATACCCAGAATGGAATCCGTCTAATTCAGCACCTTCACTTGAGCATATTGAAGCGACTTTTTATGCTGGAGAACCGTAAAGTCGAAAGGCGAAAGTAAGTAGAGTCCGAATGCTGCTCGCTTAAAAAGATGGACGACCCCGCTAACGTGCCAATCACTCGACATTCTCGCGCTGCTGTTGTTAGCAACTAAATATATTCCTCCATGCGTATCATTGTTCGTGTACCACCTACTTCTCACACCCTAGGATCACCTTAATCATCATGGCCTCTGAGCTGAAGACCGATCCTAAATACGACGACCATGACTACCCCACTACAAGCCCAAACGTCCAAAGCGGCCATCCAGGGCATACAACGCCAGAGCAAGACGCTCAGGTCTTCCAGCTGCGTACACAATTAGAGCAGACAGGCTACACAGAGCGATTAGATACTCTATGCATGGTCAGCCTTGGGGATGTGGCGCCTCGGCTTTGTACAGCTTTGACACTCAATAGCTCAGGTTCTTACGCGCACGAAAGTTTAACGTCGACCACGCAAAGCAGATGTAGGTACTATCCGCTCACATCTAGGTCTGTAAGCTAAAGGAGATATCAGGTTCGTAGACTGCGAAAAATGGAGGAAGGACTTTGGTGTTGACGAGCTCGTACGGACCTTCGATTACATAGAGAAGCCGAGAGTCTTCGAGTACTACCCCCAGTTCTATCATAAAACGGACAAGGTGACTTCAAGGAGGCCCCAATGATGGGGATACCGGACTGATCTACTGAAAGGAGGGGCGACCAGTTTACATCGAGCAATTGGGCAAAATCGACCTTGCTGCCATGTACAAGATCACCACTGCCGAGAGAATGTTACAAAACCTTGTCGTCGAGTACGAGAAGCTTGCTGATCCTCGCCTACCTGCCTGTTCACGGAAATCTGGACAGCTGCTTGAGACCTGTTGCACCATCATGGATCTCAAAGGGGTCGGTATCTCCAAGGTGAGCTCTGTATATGGCTATGTCAAACAGGCTTCGGCAATCTCGCAGAATTACTATCCAGAGCGGCTGGGGAAGCTCTATCTGATAAATGCCCCGTGGGGTTTCTCGTCTGTCTTCAGCGTGGTAAAAGGCTTTCTTGACCCGGTGACTGTCCAAAAGATCCACGTCTTAGGTAGCGGTTATCAGACCGAGTTGCTTGGACAAGTGCCAAAGCAGAATCTGCCGAAGCTTTTTGGCGGAACTTGTGCGTGCGAAGGCGGCTGCGCCTTGAGCGATGAGGGCCCTTGGTAAGTACATCATAAGAGACATGCGTATAATTATTATTGACTGGCATCGTTGTACAGGCAAGACCCTGAATGGACCAAAGCACCAAGATGGGCGCGTACAGAAGGATCAAATGCGAGTCAACAACCAACCAGCACTACTTCTGCTGCCCAGCCTCAGAATGCCTGAGGCGTATAGGGGCAGGCTGGAGATCTCAAAGGTGCCCAAATAGCACCATATGGTCGTCGGGCATTGCAAACGTGTCAAGTCAGCATTCAACTCTTAGGCCTAAGACGTAGACCGCGTTAGAATTGAAAGCGAAGAAAAAGGTACAAGGCAATTACCATGCTGTCATGGAATCGTCATACCTCAAATAGACATTCAAGATAAATAGAGCCACAACCAGTCCTTTTCGGTTTGGGACTGATACCTTGAAGAGGGCGTACCGAAGGGTTTTCTTTCATTAGGTCATGTAAACTCAGCGCCGTTTTGCTGTGTCAAAACCATAATCTTGCAACATCTACATTCCTTTCACGACCTCTACTGCCTTATCTGCCCGTTCTAAGCTGGCCAACACACTTGGAACCTTCCATAACCCCACCAATCCCTCTGTCCCCCTTTCCCACACCCTCTTTACGTCGTCTTTTTGTTTCAATGTTCCCGTGTTGAGAGTGACCAAGTCCTGATGTACGTCCTCTGGATCGCTCTCGTTCTCCAGTTCCTTTTCCCTCTTACGCTCGGTTTCCAATCGTTCTGCGTATCCTCTCGCTGCTGCCCCTGGCGCGTCTCTTCTCAATTCGGCGACTCGTGTTGACTGAGTGTCAAATTCTGCGTATAAGGCACGTAGACTCTCGGCGAGGCGGGGATCATAGAGTTCGAAATTGCTATGGTCGTCTAGTGTATTGGCTTCAGGTGCGGAAACGGGGCGTAGGAGGGTAGGTGAGGGGTCAAGACCATTGAGTGTTAGGGATGGAAGGGCGAGAGTGAGCGTTTGGATTATATACTATAGACATAGGCGTGATTAGACGGACGTACCTAGGCAAACTTTATAGGGAACTAATAAGAGAATATTACCTCTTGTACGAGCTCGTCAACTTTAGACCTATACGCGTCTTCACCTTCTGGGGCGGCCGACGGAGGTATCGCAAGATCAATCTTTTGTTGAGCAGCAGTCTTGATGTTGTTTAAGAGATAAGTGAGATCTGAAGGCGACTGGAGTTCGATTTTGCGGTGATGGGCGTCCATGTCAATAGACGGGCATGCTTGGCTGCGGACCTCAAGAATTGCATGACCTACGAGCCTCGAGCGATAAGCATTGTGATGCGGCAAATACGCGCGCTTCTCTTGTTTACATCTTGGCGCTCCGGAGATACCTCGGAAGACAAGATGATTCTACGACTCTTGTGAATCCTGTAACTCTCGATCCTTGGGAATACAGCCAAAACGGAAATTGTTGATCCGTCGAGCCCCATTATCAAGCCCTAGCTAAAGAGAATAAAATAAGATCCTAACCCCATGCTACTGCTCCGGTCTCTCAGTGATCACTCATTCTCTATGGAAAAACCAACTCCCTATAGTCGTTGTACTTTAATGACGAATCTACTCACCAGAGAGAAAGCACTCGTAATCTCTATGTCCTAAGTTCCCTCGCTCTTTGCTTTGCAACAGGGGGTGGTTCGAAAAGCCTTCAACTTCCCTCACAGACTTTGGACTTTATATGTCAGAAGAACACTGTGCCACGCCTGTCCTGATATCTGACTTCCATTCTTTTGGCTCACTCTATCTAGTCTCACAGAACTGGATGTGCTCATAGATACTGAGATTTTAAAACGAGCTCAAAACAAAGACCTGACGACCTGCCAACGTTATAGTCTGATTGTGGGCACCAACGCTATTATTGCGGCTTGTCTATCTGAGACTTTCATTCCTCCCCTTCGTACGCAGCCACATATGATCTTTATGACCTCGGAGTCAGACAGCATAGGCGATACTCTCGACGTTATTTTCCGATTTCAAATCGCCGAAGACAGCTTTGGAGGCGGTCATGGTTGCGATTGCGGATAAGCCCAGGGAAGAAGGCCTCGGGGTCGACGTGCTCTGTCCGGGGTTGAATTTCCCTAGACTTAGTTGAGCTCAAGGAGGTATGCACACTTCCAAGTCATCCCTGTCGATTTGGTACCCAATTTTGAGCCACAAGACATAGTTGGGAAGTAGAAAGCTCCTACTCTTGCGACCCCTTTCGCTAAAGTAGGAGGGTCTCTTGCCTTAAGTAATCCATACTGAATCCAGAATGTGCATAGATTGTCCGAAAAGTATGGTGACATACCGGCAAAGAGATCATTGCCGTGGTGCAAATATTAGGTCCTAGATGGCCTTCTTCTTCTGACTTGGGAGCTAGGAAGCGATGCCTAAGTCAGACTTGTGTGAGAATGATGACATGATGGCCTAAGAGAGTATCCGACCTTGTAGGATGAATGTTTGTTGTACCTCATACCCACAATTCCCGTAGTCCAATCAGCTTTCGCCATTCGTAAATCCCATATGGACGTTCCACCAATCCAGGATGTTGCATTCGCTCAAATCAAGGGCCAATGCTTTCATGGAATAGAATTCTTTCATGTCACCAGTTTTGACCAGCAACCGACCTTGCTCCACCGTTTCCAGGCGCAGAAGCTTGTAGTCTTTGTACCTCAGGCGCTAGCTCCGTAGAATTCTTACGTTAGTAGGGTCCTAGAATCTTGGATTAAAGCATCGGAAGCAGGGACATAGGAAATTGCCAACCTTGACGCTTGCAACCCATTCCTTCAAGTCTTCTTCTCCCTGTTCCCCATCGCACTCCCCAATCATCACTCCGGGCGGGTGCATCCCAGTCTTCAGATAGACAGCACAATTGCATTTCTTGGCAGCCTTGGTGATAGCAGCTATCTTTCTACGGGATGTCATGTGGTGGCTTTTTATCAAAGCGCGACAGAGCGTCATAAGTGCTCGAAGACCTGTCATTACTCTTCAAACGGTAAAATTGTTTCAAAGGGGCTTGAAACGTTGGTACAACGAAAAACTGATATATGTGAATGCCTTTCTTAGCCGGGGTTCAAGGTATTTTTTGAGTGTACTGTAAGGCAAGTTTTGTGGGAACCGGGCATTATTACACGATCGGTCAACGCAATGCGCAACGAGCTATTTAATTGGCGGCGTGCTATGTGCGGTTGAGGTTATTTCGCTAACCTTACTAAGGAGCTCTATTAATACTATCACTGCCATTGGGATGGACACAAATCCCTCAAACTTTGTCGACTACGTCAACTTGGTATCATAGAGAACTCCTGCCACACCGACACGCCTGATCAAAACGAGTGGGATGCATAAAATCGTTACGCTAAATCGCTTCAGTAATCCAAGAGGGAGACGGCCCTGCAATCTTGATCTCTTAGGCACCACTGGTGGAAAAGCTGGAGGTTTGTGGCGCATGCCTGCTTCTCACTGCCCAACCTTTGACCGCTAGGACACCGATCGCCCAAGCCATGAGCAAGGAAGTGAATCCCACTGTTACAGTGAAAGGAAACATGGCATGCAGATTGTAGTGCTCCATCGCCGCGACGGTGTCCTTGTTGCTAGCCATGAATATCAGACCGCCCGATATGAGACAGAAGGAGCTAATAATTTCCGAAGGTGGGCGTGATGGTAAGTAGGACGAGGGTGGTGCAAGGTATTGTAGGATATAGGTGACTGCACGTGCCAGTGCGAATCCAACAAAGAGGGTGCCCCATTGCTTGTGGATCATTGTGGATACCATTGAGGATTGGTGATGGGAGCTCATCATCAGACCCAAAAGTAGAATGATGAGACCTGGAAAAGGATTCAAGGAAAACGAGTAGGTCTTTGGCGCATTCGAAAGCTCTTTGTTGAATTTCGCGGCAGGGGATGTCAGAATTGCCGTGTTGAGCAGGTCACGAATCCGTGTTGACTCGATGAGCATACCGCAAAGACCACCACCAAAGAACATAATCGTGATTGATACATGTTCCAGATCTTGCGCACTCCACGCCTGTCCCCATGCAGCAAGATGTTCCAGGAAGACGTTGGATGCGCCGTAGAGGAAAATAACGAATGACTCAACAAATTCCGCAGAAGGTATCGCAGCCTTCCGACGGCCGACAATTCCGACGGGCGGCCGGATGTTCCATGCCCAGCCCATTTCGCTGAAACAGCCCATCCAGCGTCCCAGGGTGAGGAGACCATACCAGAAGAATATTCCGCCCTTAATGGTATGCGCAAGTCCATTGAACACATTGTCGCCGCGCTAGATGAGTGTCAGCTCTGGCAAGGCAACCAAAGATAGTGGTGATCATAACTTACGAATACCCCCCCGTAGACCACTACGCCGGACACGATAGCAGCAAATCCCAGTGGCAGGCTCACGCAATCGATAGCGTTATATGTAATTTTCAAAGCTCTCGTTGTTCGTTGGGACATCATGGAAGCTAGGCGGGTTGCGACGCGCTGCGCTCTCGTGCTGCCTAATAAGCCCTCCTTCTCCATGTAATCTGCTTCGCTATCTGCACGCTGATTCTGGTACTCGAGGAACTTCTGGTGCTCTCCGTTCTCTTGGTCCTGCATTGAAGAGACAGACTGGCTGCGGGACGCTTCTGACGCTGTGTAATGGCCGCTATCACGCGAATAACGATACTCTTCTGGGGAATACGTTGCCGGATGGTGTTGCGCCAAAGCTTGGGTCGACATGGGTAAACAGGCGGTCTGCTCATCATCATCGACATCTTGAGGTTTCTCGAAACTGATAGTCAACTTGACAAGTCCGATGATGCACTGCCCCACGACGATCCAGGTCACGATCCACCCAATTTTTTGGTGGGCGTTGTTCTCATAGAGATCAGGGGTCTTGGAGCTATAGACAGTCCCAAGCAACAGACCAACGGAGTGCAACGCTAAGAACGATAGCTGAGCAGGAAAAGCAAACCGAGACCGTGCAACACTCAGCATTACGCCTAGGATACGTTTATTAGCCGAAGAAAAGATAATGCCATACGGCAGATTAAGCTTACCAATGGGCAGGACGAAGAACCATGCTATGGTCATGAGGATGACATGTCCTAACATAAAGCCACTAGAAGCCGAATAAGTGAAGTAGCTCTGCGGCGATACGCTTGACGAGTTCATGCTCGCAGCTGCAATAGAATTTGGCACAGGCCCCATATTTGCCGTTTCGCTAGCATGGTTGTCATGGCCATGAGCCAGAAGCACGGTTGTTGGGGCTAGCAGCAAGGTCGCACCAATGAGTTTGAAATTTGACGTATGTACCATATGTACCATGAGGTACTCCTCTGCCAACTTTCTTGATATGGCTGTTCTAAGTTGAACCCGTTGCTTATTGTTGAATGAGGGGTAGAGCTTGTGCGAAGACGAGGTTGAAGTAAGGATGAGGCAGGATGAAGAGAGGCTAAGTGAAGCTGTGGAGCTGATGTTAAGGCTGTAGGAGGAGTGAAGAGTTGATTAAGAATCGTGCAGGCCAGCGCGCAGTGACAGGATTATGTGATGACATTGCCGGCTGACTGGGATATGTCAGCGACATTCCGGCGGCGAGGGTCGGAAAGCTTTTCTCTCTTTCATTAGTGATGTAAGGATGCACGTTGTAGGAATTCCGTCTTGGAAAATGATGGAAATGTTCGGAAGCGCCCAATCAAACCGATTCGAAACCAAAATAACGTTGGCGCTTCTTCGACTTTCGGCGGGACTACATCCGAGCTTAAATCCGTTGGTGCTTGACGACTCTTGTCAGCGGAGCACCTCTCCGGCCTCTTAAATTACAAAAAGGAAACCTTTCACCATTCGTACACATGCAGCAATTTACGTGTCGAGGATCGAGCTGATTCTTGGTTGCTTTTTCTCCATTCGCGCAGTCCAAGTATTTCTACCCATGCAAGATCATATAGTCGCCAAGAACCCCACTGAGTAAGAGGACAGACACCTCGGCTTCGGCTTTCACATCTCGCGCACCCACTTCCACATGTTTGCAGTGGCCGCAGCGATCCGTGCTTTCTTTGCGATGACTCAAGCAATTCGATCGGTCGGTGGGTATCATGATTCGGCCTCGTGCAGCAACCCCGATGGTTGACTCACTGCTTATCTCCGCCGGCCTCCGCACCTGATGCCTTGCTAATGTAGACTAAAAGGAACGGCAGAAGCGTAGCATGTTTGTGCACCAATGAGTCATGTGCTTGCTCTGCTAAGCTGCTTAATCATCTGAGCCGTTTCACTGCCATGTCTAACTTCTATTACTAGACCACAGAGAGTGGCTCTTTCGCGCTATAGGCTCGATCCTAGCCGAAGCAGGGCAGCTGAACCCAATGTAAGAGAAAGAGACGGAGACTGAGAGAGAGAGAGCGCGGAGAGAGAGGATACCAGCTACGCTTCTTGACGCCACGACCAGGCCTCGGTTTCGAAATTTGCGTAGCATCTGAAATCATTGCTGAGCCGATTCTGAGCATGCTGAGGATTATAGGTGGTCGTTGCGATACCAGGGTACAGTCTGAGGACGAGCTCCTCCATCCTCTCGCCGGTGCAAACGACGACCCTTGAACAAGGGTTTTCTGCATCTGTTAACATAGGCTTTGACAGCCAGCGAACTGTCATGGCAGCTGTAACCCGAGATGTCAACAAATCATCCTATTGCCCCTTTATGACAATCTTCACCTTTCGTCTGACAATCAGGACTCAGAAATGGCGGATCGCAGAGTATACAATCATACTTGCCCTTCATATCATCTAATGCGCACTTTTAGACACTGACGGCTGCTGATTCATGGACAAGGATATCGACCCACTGGGAAGCGCCAATGGATGATTGAAGTCATAATGGATAAATTCTTGGAAAACGTCAAATCGATCATCGAATTCCAGAAGGCAGATACTCGAGGCCTGATATCTGCCTGAAGCCTAGTATCGTTCAGCCAGATACAAATAACAGATGAGGACTGTGGAATTTCATTCTGACAAGCAAGTTTTTCAGCTGCACAAACACACTTGGCGCAGACACCTACGCAGAATCAAAGGTCAGCATTCTCACTCCGAGGAAGAGGATTGGAGTTACAAGACGACCCGTAGAAGACTTTGCTCCGGGAAATGTGTTTTGTAAATGAATAGATTCCAAATGGAACGGATCATTCCCGCAACGTACGTACGATGCAAACATTGTTGTTACTGGCAGTAGAGCCCCTGAGAAGCTGTTGTGCAAGGAGATTTGCTGTCTCATCGCTGTACTGAGCAAGTCAGAATACAGAAGGAATCTCCAGATGCCTGTGACATACCCAGAACTGACTTGCATTCCAATCTTCAGAAAACATGTCCATACTCAGTTGGGCCTCAGCGCTTTTCTTCTCTATATCGCTTCTCAGGTTCTGAAAGCGATTTTCTTTGGATCGCCTTTCCGAGTAAAATTCTTGTAGTGCAGCGAGAGTATCACCGTGAAGCTCCCTGGATGGAGCTGCCATCAACACGGCAACTCGATTCAAGATTGTGAGGGACATAAACGTTGCAGACAAGAGAAGCACGTAGTCAAGTCGGACGGGAAGCTCACAGTTGCTCGTCATCATCTGGTTCCACTTCGCTCATGGCAACGAAGTCTACGGCAGTCTCCTGGTTCCGATTTTCGTTGCTGGGACACAAAGGTTCTATCGACGTAAAGTACTTTATGCAGTTGGTGCTCTCTTAAGTACCTTAGTTAGGGTTGCAGCTAAGGCGAACCAAGCGTGGCCGAGGCTCGCGTGCTACGAAATAATGTACTCCAGCAGCAGAAGCCACAAGTCTACTACCCTTTTCCATAAACCACAATATACCAATAACCCACAATGTCTGGCACTCTAGACAATTGCAACAGCAGAAGCGATCACACTCCAGAGTGGTTGTCGATGCAGAGATAGCGGAATCAGGTAGAGCATTTCCTGCGCAAGCCTTCCGGCATGGCACCTACTCTTCCTCAATTCAATCCTGCTAGGTTACGGTCCTATGTCTTCCGTATTCCACTCTTCACACGCATCATTGTACTCCTCATCATATTCTTCTGGATCTTAGAGTTTCAGAGCGCATGGGACATCGCACAATGGGGGGCTTTGGTGCCATTGCAGGTCAACTTAAGCACAAGTACGTGTATAAAATTTGGCGCCTACAGAGCGTCCTACAAATCTTCAAGGACGAGAAGTCCAAGAGCATTCGCCAAGTAGTCAAGCTGACCCGAAATTTCCCCCTTAGTGTACCGCCTGAACACATATCCTTTAATCCACTTAGGCTTCCTCCATGCCCTTCTCAACACCCTGGCGCTTGCTCCACTCTTGGAAAGATTTGAGGCGGATCATGGCACGCTCCTAACTGCAGCAATGTTCGTTGGACGTATGTGCGCATCCTAACCTCCTTTCGAGATCCCACCTTGTAACTATTCGTTGCTAGCATTGTCAACACTCCCTGCTGCTGCCTACCTTTTGATCGAACGTGGGCTTTTGAGAGGAAATACAGCGGTCATGGGTGCAAGGTGCGAACAAAATGCCATTTGGACAACAGGAGAGACTATTACTCATCCTACTAACACGATCTACAGTGTCTGGATTTTCGTGCTTCTCGGTGCTGAGGGCATCAAAGCATTCAGGTCGAATCCATACTTCGCGTGCGTCCCCTTACATCCTTCTTCACGGCTGCATTAATTGACATGCGAATGACAGAATTGGCACAAATCGGATACCAACGTGGACTACTCCTCTTCTGGCACTTATCTTCGTCACCGCGCTCGTACCTAATACTTCTTTTCTTGGCCATATTTGCAGCCTCGGAGTCGGATATATCTGTCAGTGATCTTTCTCGACAATACCATCCTCGTCAAATGCGTCAATCTCATGGATTCACTAACAATTTCACGTGCAATAGATGGTCTAGGCTACCTCAAGATCCTTGCACCTCCTGAAAAAATCCTTCGATGGCTCGAGGGCAAACTGAATCTGCTCGGTCGCCTCCCCCATTATGTCTCTATAGACCAGAAAATATATGGAAGGTATGGCGTGCTGCCTACTACAAATGCCCCTAGTATGGATGGTGTAGGCGAAAGTTCATACACTGGATCCACCGAAAGGCTAGGACCATAGTAGCTCACTCTAGTCACCGAATAGCATTGTTGAAGCAGAGACGTATCATCCTTATTGATCTCCAGTGGCTTGTCGAACTTGTCGAGTGAATGAAATGTCGATGTGCAATCTATCCGAATGTACGTAATCATATTCTTCGAGCTTTTACGCCGTTCATATTGACAGCTTTCGACGGCATTCAATTGACAAAGAAGCCGGGGCTACCTTAATTTTTGCCGTACTTAATAACCTTTAATTTATAACCAATTTTCCTGAGCAAACTTCAGTTCCTCACTCGAATAAAAGTAGTGTGTAGAGTAGAGTAAGTAGGCTGTACGCGCGATACTAAATTACCTTAGAGTACTTAGTAAGCTCGTGAGGTACAATGCCTGCAACAAAACGATTTTGGTTCAGCAGAATCGTATACCGGTTAAAGAAGTGTAAATCTCGTGTTGCTGAATAGCAACCGTCTCAGCAAGTTCTCAACATCTATAGCTTCACGAAAACAGCGATAGAAATTTGGATTCATCACACAGAGTCTTTAACAGCGATGCTCCTACATGGCATTGATATGTACGTGCTCAAATGGTGTGCAAGCTCCTTATATTAATGACTATAGAAGCTCCGACCATTCTGGCCCTGCGTCGAGACCCGCGCCTACTGAAGCTTCCTCCGTACCTCTCTGCTCTATGTATCTTCATAGGGCTAGTCTGGCTCTGCCTGCTCCCTCTCAACGAATATTCAAGACACACGTACATTTCTGAAAATGCTCTCCTCCCAGGCCAGGTGCACACGTATTTTGGAGGAAGCGAACAGAATATCTTCAAAGCCTACAAGTACGAGGTCCAAGCTCTGGTTAGAAAAGATCGGGAAGCGTACGTATGCTGGAATACTGCTGGATTACACTTTTCTAATGGACGACTGCGATCAGGATCTACGAATGCCTCAGTGACATTTTCATGTCGGCCGGTATGAGACCTGCGAGGCAGAAGTACGAATACCACGCTGCAGGCAATACGTACCGTGGGGAGAATGTCTATGCTATACTTCACGCCCCGCGGGGAGATGCCACGGAAGCACTCGTGCTTGTTGCCGCCTGGACGAACATGGATGGAGATCTGAATCGGAGTGGAGTGGCTCTTGTGTTGGCATTGGCAAGATATTTCAAGCGATGGTCTCTCTGGTCAAAGGACATCATTATCCTGATCACCGGCGATAGTAGAGCTGGGCCTCAAGCCTGGGTTGATGCATATCACGATGAGCACACGTCTCCCGAGGTTGCTCCTCTACCGTTGAAAGGTGGCGCATTGCAAGGCGTGGTGGTTGTTGACAATGCCCTTGACCATGGTTTCGAGTCTTTGCATATCATTTACGACGGGATTAACGGTCAATTGCCAAACCTGGATCTGTTCAACACCGCAGTCTCCGTTGTCAGTGGGCAGTTGGGTATCGGCGTTTCGCTCCAGCGCATGTGGAAGCATAATGACAGCTATCAAGAGCGTTTGCAGACTATGCTACGAGGCATGGTCAGCCAAGGCTTGGGTCACTCCTCTGGGCCACACAGCAGTTTTATCCCTTATCATGTCGACGCTGTCACTTTGCAGGCCGTTGGCAATGGCTGGCAAGACGAGATGGCCATGGGCAGATGCATAGAGAGCATATTTCGAAGCCTCAACAATCTTCTTGAACACTTCCACCAGAGCTTCTTCTTTTACTTGCTTATGCAGGCAGACCGCTTCGTCAGTATTGGAACTTATCTTCCTAGTGCAATGCTAGTAGCAGTCAATTTCACCATCATGGCAATTGCTTTGTGGATTCGCAGCGGACGACTGCCAGCGCCAAAGGTCGCTAGCACTGTGCCTGCAAACGGGAAAATTGAAATGGAGGTAGTTCAGCAAAATGGTATGACAGCGATCATACCAAAGGGGAACCCGACAGTACTCGAACGCCAGCTGTTCTTGCCCGTAGCCTTGGTAGTGTCGCTCCACTTCCTCGGCGTGATACCCCTTTATGTCTTCATCAATTCGTCTCGCAATGTAAGTTTGCAGTCCTCTTCCAATTTCGCAACACGTACTTATCTCCCCCACAGACTCTCCCATTGTACTTTATCCTCTTTACTTCTGTCAATTCCCTCCTACCGACTGTCCTGGCGACCTCCATCCAACGCCACACGCGTTTAACGCCTCAGCATCATCTACTCCTTCAATCATTCTCATTACTTGTTCTAGGAATGTTTCTCGCCACACTTGCGACATTGAACTTCTCGCTTTCATTGTTTGTCGGGCTCCTATCGACGCCTTTGAGTTTCACTGGGAACCCTTTTTCATCCTCTGTTGACGATAAGGATGTTCTCCCCTCCGATGCTCGTAAATACGTCTCGACCCTCGTGTTGCAATTTCTGTCCCCACCAGTAGTGATATGGGCGGTATGTTATGTATGGGGTGTCGACCTGGGTGACGCCATGGGAGAGGCAGCGTTCGGCTGGCAGGTCAATGGGCTGCGGACCCAAGTCGTTGTCTGGTGTATCTGGTGGCCTGCTTGGATGGCTGGAGGCATGCTTGTCAACCTCTTGGTATAGAAAACTTCTACAAGGGAGAAGACTTTGGGGATATGACGGAGATTCATTCGTATTAGAGTATACAGTGGAACTTGTAGGCATCCATTGCTCTCATAACTGCTTTTATTGACGCTCAATGTGGGGACAACTGCTAGCCCTTCAGGCACATGACATTCGGCTCTCCATCGGGTTTATTGCATTGTGCTGTATGCCTTCAATCACAGTCGTTTAAACCCTCCGAAAAATGCTGATGGTCGCTTTCGCCCTCCTCCAAATTTTGGTTTCAAGCAGCCTAGAATTTTTCGGAGTTAGAAACTCTTTCTTGGGTTCAAACAGAAACAGTGGAACGGATCCCGGTAATATTTTCAGTCCCAAGACAGATCTCGCAATTCAGAATGCAGGATAAATGAGTAAAACATTGCTCAGAAAGTACAACTCACCCAAACATCCTTCCCAACCCCCTCGATCCAATTCCCCAGCTGATTGACACTACTATCCCACTCCCTCAACCGCACCCTCATCCCATCAATTTGCCCAGGGTCTAAAACCTTTGGCTGTACCCAGTTTATCCGTGCAATTTCTGCAACTTGGTC
Organism: Parmelia sp. 050094; assembly: GCA_018257885.1. Classification (NCBI taxonomy): domain Eukaryota; kingdom Fungi; phylum Ascomycota; class Lecanoromycetes; order Lecanorales; family Parmeliaceae; genus Parmelia; species Parmelia sp. 050094. The sequence goes on from JAEUBB010000008.1 coordinate 73,660, forward strand.
GATACTACCCCTCAGAAGACCCAAACTCAAGGCCTTCATAATCAGAATCTCAATTTCTGCCGGCGCCACATTCGTCTCTTTCGAAATTGTATGGAATGTCATAGCCCGGTCGTGTGGAGGGCGGCGAAACACTGCTTCCGTGAGTGCAGACAGTGAAATCTTCTGGTATAAGAACTCTTTGTGTTGGTCAAGCTGCGGAGCTTTGGATAAATTGGCTTCAAGGACACTATAGGCGGCTAGATCGCCGCGGTTGAAGGCATATAGAAGATCTCTGAGCCAGGCGTGAGGCGTTGACGCAAGAGTATCAAGAACGGGATGGAGCAAGAGTTCACCGAAATTGTAAATGGCGTCGGAGACTAGAGCTGCAATACTAAGGTCATACGCGCGAGACTGAGTGTCTGTCTCAGTGAGCGTGGAGAGATCGATACAGGCGAGGTAGAGGAGGGCGTTCTTGTAGTAGGCGCCGTAGTCCTCATTGGCCTGTCATGGTCAGCAAATGATATTCCTGCAGGTTGAAATGTGAGGTTTACTTGGTAGTAGCTGGCATTAATGCGGTAGAATGTCGCATGGACCTCAGTCTCAACGGAGTCAAAAGTATCAAGAATCGATTCTGCAGTATCAAGATCTTTACGTGCACCGCTTAAGTCATGCAATCTTAGCTTGACCTCCGCTGCAGCTACTAAGGCGAAGACGTAGGCATCTTGAGACGAAGGTTTGTTAACTTTTTTAGTGAGATCTTTAAGGAAGCTGAGACGTTCGTTGTCATCTTTGCCCAGGTCAGCCGTCCCGCATCAATGTCCCAGCCCGGCGACAGTACAAACCTTGACATTGCGAAGCTGCCAGGAGTCCCAAGGACACGAACTTGAGCTGATTTATCTTCTCAGCGAAACTCAAGATGAATTTGCGGAACAGGGGCAGTCTTTGCGAGGCGCTGGCGGGGATGTTGAAATATTCGACAAGTACGTCGGTGAGCTGATGCCATAGCTTACGGTCCCAGTAGTCCTCAATCGTCAAGAAGCTTTGCTGTAGGTCTTCTGGTGCAGCCTCTCGTTGTTCGGAGAGGAAGTTGGAAATAACTTCGGGATCCATGGATATATGTTGTTTGGCTTGAATACCTTCAGCTGCGTCTTGCTTTGGCTGGAGAACAGGTACCAGTCGATTGGAAAGATTAGATGCTGTCCACAGGAAGCCATCTCGCCATCATACTCGCGCGGAAGCGAGAAGCACGCTAGTGCGGAGTTTCTTCTCCCCGTCCGGCGTCGCATTCCTCGATCTCTGTTCTTTCTCCTCAGCAGAAGATGAATTGATGCTTCGATAGACAATCATGCAGAAGTGCTTAATCCAGCAGGCGTCTTATGGTTTGCGGGTCGCTACTAAACCGCCGAGACTACTCAATCTGGCCCTCGTCTTTAGGAGGAGATTGCAGGATGTATCCATCTCGAGGACGGGAAAGCCAATCATTAGGATACAGGGTGGCAGGTAAATTCACGCGCCATTCTGCAAATGCAGTGTGTTCTGGAAAATTCTCATGGAATACTTTAGGTCCTCACTAGGAGGTAAGCCCAGGCCATAGTCGCTGTAGGACTACGTTGATCATTATCAGGGCATACCGCAACAGTCTTCGGCGCTACGGGTTTCTTGGGGCGCTACATTGTTCATAGGCTAGGTTTTGAAGCTGGGAGTTTTCGTTCTCACGGTACCGGCTAATCAATCAAAGCTTCACGAGGATGTACCGTTGTCATACCTTTTCGCGAAGAGATGGCCAAGCGTCATTTGAAGGTTACAGGCGATCTGGGAAGAGTCGTGTTTATGGTGAAGATGCCGTTGACATTCACCTATATGAAATAACTCATCTTTTGTGCAGGAATATGACCTTCGAAATACGGCATCTATCGAAGAAAGCGTTCGACACTCGGACGTCGTTTATAATCTTGTTGGTCGAGATTACCCTACAAAGTATGGCGCATTGAAGCAATTAGAAGGGTTTGTACTGATATTTCTAGGAACTTCGATCTTGAAGATGTTCATGTTGAAGGCGCAGAACGGATAGCCGAAGCTGTTGCTAAATACGATGTTGACCGTTTCATTCATGTCTCGTCGTACAATGCCGATAAGAATTCACCATCAGAGTTCTTCCGTACAAAGGTATTATGAACTGAGCTAGAAAAGTGACCTTTTTTGACAAGTTGAAAGGCTCGTGGAGAAGAAGTAGTCCGCAATATCTTTCCCGAAACAACGATTGTCCGACCAGCGCCTCTCTTTGGTTTCGAGGATCGCTTGCTGCACAAACTTGCTGGCGTAACGAATCTATTCACGTCGAACCATATGCAGGAAAGGTTCTGGCCGGTACATGTGAGCGCTCTCTCACATCTGTCAATAGCCTGTGGCAACATCTGACGCTTGTTCAGGCCATTGACGTGGGCACTGCTCTTTCGCTTATGTTAGAAGATGACAATACAGCATCCGAAACTTTTGAGCTCCACGGCCCAACAAACTACTCCATGGCCGAGATAGCAGGAATGGTTGACAAAGAAATATATAAAAAACGCCGGCACGTGAATCTTCCAAAATCACTGCTGAAGCCAGTGGCGAAGTATCTGAATAGATATCTTTGGTGGCCGACCACATCTGCGGATGAGGTTGAGAGAGAATACCTTGATCAAGAAATTGATCCGAAGGCTAAGACCTTCAAGGACTTGGGTATTGAGCCGGCTGAATTGAAAAATTACACATTCCATTATTTGGTTCGTGCCCCAGTGTAGCCCTAAACATGGAAAGGGATAAACTGACCTGGATACGAATTTCCAGCAAGGGTATAGGAGTTCAGCTTTCTATGATTTACCACCGGCTACAGAGCGGGAAAAGAGAGAAGAGAAGAAATACTTGCATGTCATTGATGATCAATGAATGTTGCCGGGATCAGGTGGCGCACTGCTTTTTTATGTATATATTCTATGAATGTCATAGAAGGCGCTCCAATTGAAAGAAGTGGGAAGTACAAAGTTCTGGGAAGGATTACTCTTTTCTGTCTGCGTGGAGTCGTCGAGATGCGACTGCCAGCACCACAATGTCTCTTGTCTGTGACCCCTCGGCATTATTGCACAAGTAAAATGTGAAATTCAACTAGAGTACGTACTCCGTAATAATAATAAGGTATACCTTACCTTAGCTCCTTACTAGCATCTCGAAATTGGGCGCTTGTCCCGTTTCTGTGCTTGTTCCATAGCAACCCGGAGATAAAAAGTAAACATCTGCCACCTGCCACCTTTTTTTCAAGCCTGCCACGCTGCTTGCATACCCTAGTCGCTGCACACCTAGGCAAAATTAAATTGGATACGAAGCCATTTTCCTTCCATATCAACAACAACACTAAACCATCATCCTGCCATCATACCCTCATAATCTCATACCATCAATGGCTGCGACTATCCAGAGGTACCATACTTAGAGACTTTCTATTCAAGCTCCCAAGACCCAATTGCTGCCACCGCACTCATCCATACCATCTTTAGCGTAACCAGAGTCTAGCTCTTCTACATTCCTCAATTGACCTACCACAATCATTCCACGTGCGAGTTAGGCCTGAGCGGACACAAAGGCATTGTCCTTTCCGAAGGACAGCTGCCCTGAGGGCAAGTGGGCTGTTCAGTGAGGCGGGCGATAAAGCCTAAGGACCGTCAAGATGGCCAACATGAGATTTGTCATGAGCTTTCGGCGTAGGCCTTGTCACGAAAGATTCGGCTACAAAGAGATCGTAGCTGACATGTCACTTCAGGGGTCTTGCCGTTCCTGGGCTATCACCATGTCCTCATGATCCTCATTGCCATAGCTATCATCCTCCTCTGTGGGTTTTCCTGAAAATCCGCTCCAAGGGCATCTTTGACTGACTTGAACCCAGCTCTCCTTCTAGCGGGCTGCTCCTCCTCTTCACCGTTGATACCCAGCATATTCCTAATATCCCTCTATTACAAGTCCTACCCACCGAACTTCGATCCCTCACAAGTTGACCCTGGCGTTACAACGGCGATTGCCAACATCGTCGGACAAGCGCAACTCGAAGTTCGTGTTGGCTATTTTGGCATATGCATCAATCCCGACGGTGGAGCCTTTTTGTGCAGTAACAATGCCTCGAGTTTGGCGACACAGGTGTCCGTGGACCAAGATCCGCTGAATTTGATATGGGTGGCAAATACTTTCAAAGACAGTATCGTATTTCCATATTTAATGTGAGTGACGCATGCTGGCTGTTCTTTCCGTGAAGGCTTTGCTGACAGCCATTTCTAGAATCGTTGCCATTGTCCTTGCGTTCGTCTGCTTCCTCCTCCTCGCCACGTTTCCTGGCTGGCACGAAGAGCACGATGACAACGGCTCCGACCGAGAAGTTAAACCCTTTCCCTCACGTCCAGTTTCTCAAGTCGCCCTCGCCCTTATCTTCGTTGCCTCCGTATTTGTACTCGTCTCCGTCCTGTGGCAACACACGGCGTCTGTGGGAGCAAGTACGATCGCTCAAGACTTAGGCAATGGTAGTGTTAAAAGTGGAGTGGGGACCGCGGCTATGATTCTGGGGTGGTTCGGGTTCGCGCTATTGATCATTGTCACGATTGGATTGTTGGTCATGATCTTGAGTATCAGGATTTTGGATCAATTGACTGACGATTGAGGACTGAGATTGGAAAATTGACGCAGGCCAACAAGATTAGAGAGGAGAAGCAATCTGTTTCGACAATTTTCAGCGAGCATTGAGTGTTGATGATGGCGGAGGAGACAGACGACTTATATATTCCCTTCCTCACCTTTATGCCGACTGTACAGCGCATCTATCTATCTCCTCAGCCGATCAAATTTGCATTTTCAGGGGTTTGGAGCGAACAAATACCGAAACCAGGAAGCGATGTTTTCATCTAAACCACTCATCCTGGCAGTGGGTTCTGGATGTAGAGAGAGAAGCATCATCATACATAATGGACAAAACGGAGTGTATACAAACGCGTATGGAGTATCAATGAGCAATGTGACAAGCATGAGTATAACGCCGGGTGGGCCTACCTATTGCCTCTCAAACCCCTCGTTCCAATCCTCCTCTCGTCCGGTAGTTTCAACCATGATTTAGCGGGTACGGTGAATCTTGGTGAGAAAGCGTCGCACCAATCTATTTGCCATACGGTAGGCCTCCGCTGCCCAGGGCAGGAAATGCCGCATTGTAGCTGTCCCCACCCTGTACGTAATCATCGTAATTTGGCTCGCCTCTCTGTGCATTATAGCGACCGCCACCAGAGCCCACGTCATCGAGCGATTTATAGGCTCCTCTTTGCCCACCTCCCCGTCCTCTGTTACCGCCACCTCCGCCTCGACCGGGACCGCCTCCTCTCCCACCTCTGTTATTATTACTGCCTCCACCTCGTCCACCACCGCCGCCACGACCTCGATTCTGATTTCCGCCTCGATGCCCATTCCCGCCATTAGGTCTTCGGTTCTCGTCGTTACTGTGTCCGTTCCTACCGGTTTGCTGAGGTCCAGGCGGCGGACTGTATCTTCTCTTGAGGTTCCTCCGGTCGAAAAGACTGTCATACTCATTTTCGCCTTCGGTCTCTGGCTCCACTCGGAGTTGCACTTTCTCGCCCACGGTGGTCTGAAAAACGTACTGTTTATCTGCACTGACTGGCTGCCAACTTTGGATTCGATTAGCGTCCCCAGGCCGAGCGGTTCTGTGGTGAGCCAAAATGACAAATGGTACATGATTTTCTGTGTGATACACCGATATGGGTGGAACAGGAGAGACACGAGCAGCCCAAATCTTAGAGTCAAGAGAAGCAAAGCCAGTGACTTGCCAAGTCTGCTTGTAACCAATGCCTCCAATTTTATTGAGAAGAGCTGATTGAGCGGGGCCAAATGTGATGAGAATGTTGTTTGCAAGGAATTTGACATCGCTCTCAGGCGTATTGGGATGCGGCTTGACGAGGGTGAGGAGCTTAGCAATGTCCGTGGGTGCTATCAGGTAACCGGTATAGAAGACCGTGCGCTTAATCTCGAGGTTCCGGCCGGCTTTATTTTGAGTGTTATGGTTGTTAATCATACGCTGGACTTCGGAGGTCTCGACGACTGGATCGAGAGTTCTTACTTGATCTGCGACTTGGATTACCTCAGCCGTTATAGGTTTCCGGGGAGTCTGCGCTGCTGGGGAAAGAAGATTGGCGTTGAAGCTCTCAAAGAAGTCGCGGAAACTTTTAGTACTGATAAAATATTAGTACTGGGTACGACGGCGTGTGAAAAATCTCATACTGTTTTGGTCGATCTTCGTAGATCCGTATCTCGTCCGCATTTTTATACGTGTGTATCAAATCTTCGAGAATAGCCTGTTTGTACATCATAGTTGAGCGAAATCGCTCATTGTTTGGACCAGCCTGTGGCTTTAGGCATATCATGTCGAAAGGCAGATTCTTGCTGGTAACGATGCGTTTGATCAAGTCAGCGAAATTGTGCTCGCCCCGTCCCGTCAATAGGATGGTCAGCGCATCATTCTGTTCTATACTGAGTCGTACGAGGTCGACCTTCGCTGCGTCAGCTTTGGCCGTTCCAGATCACCCTTTAAGCGTACAATTTGTTCATTCCACCAGCCCTCCCACGCTCTCGGCTCCTCTTTTTCAATCCCGCCACCAGTGGCCTCGAGAATAAGCCGATCATGCCACCAACCCCCATTGACAAAGCATTCTTGCGTCTGTAAGAATCCTACTGTTTGTCCGTTCCAAAGCTTCTGGTTTGGTAATGGGCTCATAAATACTGAGATAGGTAAGCACCGCTTAGGAGGTGGTTTGGCGGCCGCTGAAAGCTCTTACGGGTGTTATCAAAGTCGTAGACATGGAGAGCTTTCACATGATCGATGGCTATATTTGACTTAGTGAATGATATAGCTGTATGGAGAGACAGGAGATGGAGCCTACGTGGCAACTCTTGGCTGTGGCAGGACCATCTTTTCAGGCCGGTGAGGGTATGGGATACGAGCTTGCGCTGATTCAGTGACCCATTGGTGAAGGGTGCAACCATTTTCTCAAGGCCAAACTTTATCATAAAGCTCTAGGTCATACTTGGGCCATAAGTCATTTGCAATTGGGTATATCTGTCCATAACCATTATCAAGAAGGTGTAGTATCAGTATAGTATCAGTAAAGAAGACGTGACTTTTGAAGTCCTTTGTCCTTCAATGAGACTATGTAAGAAGTAACCAATCGCGCCACAGCATCCGAGGGTCCTGGCCTCGAAAACCAGCCCTTTCCCGCTTCTAGCGCGCTAAGCTGTGGCGCAATCCAAAGGAACCTCGCTCGCCTCGCCTGGCTCAGAAGCTCAGAACCTTTCCAAACCCTGGTCGACAACCTGCCGATTGCATATGGAGGAGGAGAAGCAGAGAAAGAACGGTAGCAAAAACAAATCTATTAACACACACCAAGAGGTCAAGGCGGCCACAGAGGGAATAGGCAGTCATATTGACCCTTGCGTCATCTGCCTCGAGCTATTACTTCCCCGTGTCGCCATCACAGCTTCGATTTCCTGTGCCTTGTGAGCTGGCTTCAGGAGCGCTCTAAATGTCCCTTATGTTTGACCGAAGTGCGCTCAGTAGAATACGATTTTGGGAAGTCGCCAGAGAACTTCAAGGTCTACAAAGTGATATCCAGCGCAAGAGAGATAACGTCGAGCCCTGTCCCTTCGAGACTCTCTCATCTCAGTAACGGTCCACGGCGGATCTCCAGCTGGAGACTGCGAACAAATCATAATCATCCCCCGGTGAACCCAAATGCCGCTCTACTGCGTCGCAAGGACATTTATTTAGAGTCGCTCTATTCACTCCATGTTGGCTCCAATCGGCTCTCAAGGTTTCGAGATCTGACCCCTCGGCTGTTTGTTCAAGATCAAGAACTCGTCTCGCGTGCCAAAAGTTGGATACGAAGAGAGTTACAGGTATTTCAATTTTTGAATTCAGGGGTTGGGAAAGAGGGTGTCATTAAGAGAGCCAACAACGCCGAGTTTCTGCTCGAGTACGTAATATTTTCCATCAAAACTTCTCCTATTCTGATCTGATGTGGAGTACTGAGACATGTCCTGGACTGTTTACTCCTCAGACGTGTCTCGAAGCCCACTCGTCTTCCTCAACATAGAAATACTGACTCCGAAATCATTAAGGTATATCGTCGCGATATTGAAGACTGTCGATATGAAGTACGTTATGATTTCTGTAAAAAAAATCCTATTTTATTCTGATGTGGATGGAGTACTGAGACATGTCTTGGAAATGTTTCCTCCTCAGACGTTTCTCGGAACTCAGTCGTCTTCCTCAAAACAGAAAAATACTGACTTCGAGATTATTAAGGGGGAGTCAGGCGGAAGACATGTTGCAGGATTTTCTCGGGAGAGAAAATACCCGTTTGTTCTTTCATGAGCTTAAAGCTTGGCTCCGAAGTCCGTACAGTGCTCTTGAAGATTGGGATCGCCACGTGCAATATGACACTCCTAGCACGAGACCTGCGTACGAAGCCCGGACACGTCCACACAGTCAAAGCCAAAGGGTTACGGAACAACGGCAGCATAGGATCATGAAGGCCCCGGCTAGGAGATCTCGACGCAGTGACCGCGATTGCCGTCATTCTCCAAATCCCGGCGGGCAACACTCTCCTCATTGCCGTGAAGCATGACCAAATCCCAGACGTCGACCCACACCGATCGATCGGACATCATCCGGTGAATCTTCCCAGTCAAAGATTTAAGGATACTGGGCCTATGAAAGCCCAGCTCTTTACGTAACAATACGGCCGCCAGGAGGCGGAGTGGAGCTGAACGCGAGATGTTGCCAGTGTGGTCACTCCGACGCAAGGGCTGAACAGTACTACGTTTAGGAACTTCTATATGAGCAATCAATGAATCCAATGGTAGCTTTGTTTAACGAGGGTAGATTGTTGCAATCTAAATGTCCATCACCGTTTCCGTCCATTTTTGCCACCCTTCTTCGCGTTCGACTGCTTGTTCTTGATCTTAAGCGCTCTGAAGTTGGCATGCGCTGTTGCGCTAATCTTCTTCTTCACCTTCTTTGCTAATACTTTTTTCTGTTCCGAACCTCTGTCAAGAACACGGTTTCTACCGTTTGCTGCCCTTGTTGCCTCTTGGCTCACTTTTATGTCTTGGTATTCGTCGCTCTCGCAGCCATAATCGATTGACCGATCAGCACCCAGGGTCTGTATCTCGGCAACACCAATCTCTTCATCTGCGTTAGCTTGGCTGACTTTCCAAGCCGGTTCGGGCTTCCATTTTGCGGAATTTGGCTTTATGAGTACTCTTCTAGTCGTCCGCTTTTGCCCTTTCTTCTTCCACACCCCCAAAGGCTTGCCGTCCCTTCCCTTTCCGTCGTCGGCATTGTCCACGCCATCGTCGTCGCTCAGAAGGCCACCGTCGGGTCCAAGGGGCATATCAGACCTTCGGCTATCGTTGACATGAATCTTAGGCTGATCCAAGTGATTGCTTGATGCACTCTCTCTTTCCATCTCTCTCAGTATATCCAATCCCTCGTCCAACTCTTCATCCTCCATCTCCCGTAGTCCTCTCACGAGTGCGCTCAGACCTCGGCCAGCAGCCTTAGGCATTTTCAGGATGGCCAATGGAGTCCATAAAATCTCCTCTTCATCACCTAATACATTTTCTTTTCCCACGTCGGCACGTTGGCTTTCTCGTCTCAAGAAGGCCGGTGTGTCGTCGAGGTGAAGTTTGGACACCGTCGTTCGCGAAGCTGGAGTGGAAAAAACCCTTGTGCGGCGGCCAGCAGGCGTGAGAAGGTCACTGATAATATTGTTCTTGGAGACGTTGAGAGGATTTTGATGCATTTCTTCTGTATCTCTTCGATCATTCGATCGGGGGCGTTTGGAAGGTGTAGCTAGCATGTTACCTCCTGCCGAATGAAGTGCCTTTCGTTTGGAGGGTGTCTGCGAGTTTGACGCTGCAGAAAGTTGATCGAAGAGCCCGAGGACTTGGCCATCCTTCTGCGGTGTGGGCCCGATCGATGCGCGGAGGGTCGTGGGAGACAAGTGCCGTGGAGACGGTGGATCAAGGGAATGAGTCGCTGCGGGCTGATTGGGGTGAGCGTGCTGCGGACGCTCGGATGGGGAGTGGGATGAGGGAACGAGGTATGAATTGGTAGTGGAGTGCCTTAGCAAAGGAGTAGCGTTGTGAGGAGCGGGTCGCTTTGAAGAGGGTCTCCGCAGTCTATCGTACTGCTTGTATTTGTTTGCTTGGTTGCGTTAGTAGATGACTGCAAAGGTAGCAAAGTGAGAGCTTCTGACCTATATCCGGGTGCTGTTTGATGTCTTCGCGTCCCGCTTTACGGCCCTGGTGCGCCGCCGCGAAAGATTGTTCCCACTCCTTCAATTCGAGGCGCAGTCTATTTGCCAAAGTATGACTTTCTGTGGCAGTTGCACAGCGATCCATTGTGATTGTGTCGAGTCTCAGGTCGATAGGTCGAGTGGTGAGGGAAATTCCTGGGCATCACAACGCGGAGTGGCACCGTGGAACGCGTTTCTCCGCCCGCAAGGTTTCGCCGAAGGGCGTTCCGACTTCCGAGGGTTTTGCTTGTTCATGTGAGGTACTACCGTGCTACCTTACTCCTCCTACACTTGTACCTGAAAGGCCCAGTAGACTCTATAAGTTGACTATATCTCTATTTTATCTTCTTACATGTCCATCAGCCTCTCCGTAGAGTCAATGACTGCCCATTATTGTTCAACGATTTCTCAACTTAGACGCATAACATGACTATAGCTCTCGATCATACAGAACTTTATGGTGGAGCCATCACAGCCAACATACCCCTTAACTTCACCGATGTCAGGTAAGAGGTACCGCCGTGTCATCTCACCACTTTTAACCTGAAGAGCATCTACAATCGTCACCACTCTTCAATGTCTATTACTTCCCCAAGACTTTGTCTTAGTAGTTAATCCAAAGAGCAACCCGGAGAGCTGGGCTATTCTACGGTACATGCCTTGCTCTACAAGTATCACCATTCGCATTAGGGTCAATCCTTTTGCTGTCTACATCAGCTGATTGCCCTTCCTCCAACAGCAAGATTCGCCAAGTTCCCGACAACCAAGAAGTCTACCTTGACAAGGATGGCTTCACATCCCTGACTTTCGATATCACCGAGCGAGTCTCTCATCTGTCAACCGACAAAGAGGCTCTGGAATACCATTTCGCCGACATCGTTGCAGAAACAGACACTCAGAGTGTCACGTCTATCGTTGAAAGCGTAGAGCTGCCTAACTTACCGTAAGCTTTTGTCTTCTTATCATTTCTCGTACCCATAGAATCACTTTATATCATAAGAACATATAACGGATATGATGATACTCCTGTTATCCCCGTACTCAAAACTTGCCTGACACTGCTGGATCCTCCACAGACCTACCACACCCGTTCTTGCTCTCACAGCGATCACTAAACCTCCTGCCTCAACAGTAGCGGCAAACCCACTCGCCCCTGCTCATACCGGCATCCATTTCACTTTGATTCGGCTGGTGGAGCAGAGCACGGATATAGTGATTACGCTGAACACACCCTATCTCGCCAATGAAACAGATGTCCAAATATCAAATGAAATTGAAGCAGGAAAAACACAACAGGAGACCGAAGAGGAAGTAGGAAATATGTACCACCAGATTGTGACGAGTTTCACGATCAAAGACTGGGGTTTATTCAGTGGCGAGTAAATTGGGAGCAAGAAGCTGAAAGAGTCCAGGATGGACGATACGGCAATTGCCGCTCTTCTTGAATTTCCAGGGTGGAGGAAAGTGAAGGACAGATGATGATGCTGCCTTAAGAGTGCGGACATGCACGGTACAATGTGCGCATTGCAGTATCCCAAGAGAGGCATAGCGAGCTTAGGATCCTAGAACCAGGAAGTCCAACTTCCTGACCGCAGAATCCAGATATCCGGACTCATTCGAATCCATTTCCTCCAAGGCGCCGTGGTCTTTACGGCCGTCCACACTTTCAGCCTCATTCTTCTTGCGCTCCTTGAAATTTCGTCCTATGATGGCCATAATTTCTCCAAAGCTTGCCCCCGGGTTTTCGAGCCGTACCCGTTCATTTTCTCGCTTCACAAACTCCTGATACTCGGTTCGCTTCCCTTCCAACACTCCCTTCCTCGGTACTGGCTGCAACTGCACCAATTTTCCCTTGCAATTACCGCATGAGTATTTTGACGGGTCGATTGACTTGCTATGTCTTTTATACTCTAATCCACACGTAGGCGACACGCAAGCCCAGGTGTACTTGTACGCAATAGAGTAGGCGTGCTTTGTTGTGACTTTGATCGCACGATGAGCAAAAGCATTGGTGCATTTGCCTGCCCTAGAAATCGAAAAGGATGCCTCAGTGCCCTAGCTTTGAGGAGGGAGCAAGAGGCGCAAGGAAAAGGCTTACCATTCTTTGAAGTCCTTGCCATGGGGGTTATCTTTTATGCCACTAATCATGAAATTAGCCAAGTGGCAGTATTCATGTGCTATCACATTGATAAGACGGTCTTGAAATTTGTCAGCTCTTTACTATGATGGCTAGATTAGGACTAAATTGACCTTCGTCGTCAATGACTTTCTCGGCGAGCTCGATGGATGCGTGATGACGATGGGTGGTGGTCGATACAGACCCATCCGCATTCTTTGAGTGGAGTGCCTCCCGTTTCCAGTTCGCTCTGCCTGCTGTGGAGGAAAGCTTCTTACTCCAGATAATTTTGATACCTCCAGTCGATTCTGCCATCGAAGCGATCTGTCCATTAGTGATTGTCTGATCAACCTCGGCTAAGAATGCGCTGGCGATCTTGTCCTTTCTACAATCGAATAGCTTCCGTTGTTCGATCATTTTCTTTTCCATTTTTGCCAAGCTTTTCAACGGACTCCTGTGGGGAGACTCGGAAGGTGGAAGCTCTTCGTCATCCACAGAACGAATTTGACTTTTTTGAGGAAACATGAGGATCTTTTTAGGTGAGTACTGCTCGTTCCAGTCGTTGATAACATCTTGGCTCCAGAAAGCGTCTATACTCGGCCGGTGGGGTGAAGGTGGGATCCGATGCCGTTTGGAGGGTGACTTTAGTTTTGATGTCAAAGGACTCGAGGGAGGCGTGAGAGTGTGAGAATTGTCCTCGGATTTATACGGCGACCTAAGTCTGGAAGGAGAGCTTCACAATAGTACTTAGCTATTGCGACTGTACTTCAACAGTAGAACCTACACTGTAAGACGGTCATCTAGATTGGGATGTGCATCATCCAGCTCTGATCTGGACGGTTTATTGCTTGGTGGAGACTCCAGAATCTTTCTACTTGCCTTCTTCTCTCCAGGCAAGATCAAATCATACGTTCCAGAGGGTTGACGTATGTTTGTTAGGGGCTGTCTAGATACTTGGAAGCCAGGTTCTTGAGTAGAATTCTTCAAAGATTGGCTCTTCTTCTCCTTCTTTTTAGGCAACCGTGATGCCAGTGTTTCTCCGTCACTGGCAGAGTCAGGCACCATGAAAGTAGAAGGATCGGTGTAAGAACAGTCATCACGATGAGCCAGCTCAATTGTAATGGCCGACACTTGGGCAAGCCTGCTATAGTCTGCAGCATCAGTGGCCAATTTTCTTGGACTAGCTTCAAGGGATAAGCTGTCGACTGCCGCTTTGCTCTGATTTTCTTCAATCTTGGAGTCCCTAGTTGATGCGCCGGACACAGGGAGAAGCAGGAAGTTGACGTGGGCTTGCTTTAGATGCTGTAGAGACTGTTGCTTCCTAGACTGTTGTTTACCTGTGGAGACTGCAACGAGGGTCCCTGGAGCAATCGTATGCTTTTCTGTCACGAAATTCTTGTTTGCTAAGTTTTGAGTTCCCTTTTTTAAAGATGGCATCTCGCTGAACTCGTGCTTCGCGGCCTTGGGTGGAGTTGTGATAGCAGCCTCCGTTCGGAATGCTAATATACTGGAAAGCGCCGGAAGCTCATCGTCACTGTCTAATCGATCATTGAGTCTGGCCATGGTAGAATCTTGTTTGGAGTCATCTAGAGACTCTGCTTCACTTTGCTGATAGATATTGAGACTGGAACAGTAGCGGGAAATGTTGTTTACCTTACTTTCGGTTTCCTAGGGCGACGCATTTAGCGAAGATGAGCCGCAAACGCCAAAAGCGCAATTCGTTAACCTCGGAGCCTCGTGTAAAAATCCAGCTTTCACTTTGTTTTATTTTTATACACACCAATTGGGCACCTGCGAGCCATACATACCTCCCTAGGCGTACATTATGACCTCCACTCAGAAGTAAAAGGAGAGACTGAGATGCAATGATTGATGAAGAACTCGTATTCGTGAGCTCAATCTCATCTAATAAAAGCGCTTGGAAGTCCAATGGCACCCCCCCTTCCCCCACAGGTATTGATGCCCAACAAGTTACAACAAAACCATTCCAGCACCAACAAGCATTGCACTTGTGACGTAGGCAGCAAGCTTGAGGATCCCAAAGTCGAAGGCAGGCACACTGAGCACAACTGCGGCGGCTTTGCTCGTAGAACTGCTCCCAGAATTAGAGCCAGTATCACTGCTACTACCGCCAGTGGGAGTGGTCGTTATAGAGCCAGTCCCCGCTGAGCCCGCCTGGCTTACAACCGCCTTGCAACTGGAGGCAAGCTTGGGGGTGACCTTTTGAGCAGTCCCAGAGAAATCACAAGGACTCGTGTTTTGGGTGTTTGTGGCGGTTTGGTTCAGATAGTATTGGTTAAAGGCATAAGAAAGTCTCTCGCTATCGCTGCACCCTGAGAATGCACCGTACACACCGGTACTGCCGTTGGCCAGGATTCCACCGCAGTTGTTGCCATGTGCCGGGTCACAGATGTAATTAAATTGAGTTGTCATACTGTCCGCACTGAGACCAGACTTGGCCACGCATGTAAGATTTTGGACCATGCATTGACAAATGGCTTCATTAGGAGTTGGGGGTAAGTTGGTGGCAGCTTGCCAAGTACTGGTCGTAGGACAAGCTTGGGGAGAGTTGGATGGCGTGTAAGAGGCTGAGTTAATCCCACTTGGTGATACTTTGGCCATCGCAGTGGAGAGATTGTCGTAGTCCGTCAACGTCGTGGCTTTGTTGTCGCTGCCGATGGTCACAAGCCCTACTTGAGTTAGCATTTCTGACAGAAGCACAAAGCACGGAGCTCACCATAGTCATTTGTTTCCTGGAAATACATGTAGACAATCCCGCCAGACCAAACGGAAGACATGTCAGAGCCGAAAAGTGAGGCCACTTCATCAAACGTTCGTGGCTCAACTTTGTTGCAACCGTATTCGGCAAAGAACGCAGGAACATTGTACGAAGAGAATTCTTGAGTCCGAGCCTCATACTGCGAGGCACTGTAGGAAGATTTGCCGCACCAGGAGTAGATGTTATAACCCCAGAAGTCGATGCTTTCCGACGTAGTACCACAATTGAAGTAATCCGCAAGCTCTGTTCGAGTGTCATCATCGTCCGACGCATAGCCAACGCCCATGGATCGATATTTCTTGCTGACAATGTAAGCTTTCATGTCACGGACAGCGGCCTTGACAAAAGCGCTTGCAGCGGTATTATTGGGAGCATTCGAAACTTCATTGCCGGCAAAGAAACCAATAGTATTTGTGTAGTTAGAAAGAGCATCGATGACACTGGAGTATCGAGCATAAATTCCTTCGTTCCATAAAGGCGTGTCCCGATTGATAGATGTGGCAGGCTCGCTAAGGTCGGATATGACATAAATTCCAGCATTGGTGAGCATCTGCATGCATTCGGAATGGTCTTTTTTGGGATCAATAGCATATACACGGATGGTATTCGTTCTGAGCCCTTGCAGCAGAGGAATATCACGGGCACAATTCGTAGCATTTGCTAATGGGTCTGTGTATCCAGTGCCACCAGTGGTCGTCGTCGTAGACCCGTTGCCAGAAAAATCCTCTAATGCCAGTCAGAGCTGGGTCGTCTGCAGACGGTTTCAGCGAGCTTACGTTGGTAGGCGACTCCTCTAATGAAACTATGGGGATTGGTGAGCAAGCTCCTTTTTGGTTTCCATGGGGCTCCTTACAATTCGGTGCCATTTGTTTTGTAGAAGAATTTGGAGCCCTGAGTAGTTGATATGATTGTTAGCTACAAGGATAGGGGATAGAGCCAATTGCAAGAACGTGCCTTGATCACAATCGGGTCGAGTTGAGCCACAGCGAAAGTGGCGAACCAAGCGGCGGTAGCGATGCTCGCCGACGCAAGTCCCAGGCCCTTCATAATTGCTGGTAATGGGTGCAGCGATGGAGGAGGTAAGGTGGATGATAGGTGGTATGAGATGAATTTATTGATGTGGATGCAATAGTATTGTCCCGTTGCTTTGCGCCCGCAAGGAATCAAAGCAGCAGTTGAAGGATGAAAGGTGGGAAGGTGCAGATAAACGAGAGACTTGCCCTCCCGGCTTCTCCAACGAAGCAACACTCCGGAACAAAGAAGGTAAATAGAAGGCAAAAGGCAAACGAGAGAGTGAGGTCGAGGATAAAGGTTCCGAGTGAAAACAGAGAAAAAGAGAAGACTTGGCACCAATTTGGGGTAGGGTATGTAGGGAGGTGGGAGCTAGGGTAGAGTTGTTGACTTTTGAAACATCAATGCCATTGCCGCAGTAGCCCGCCTCTAACTTGACAACTACCGTGGTCCTTACCCTACCTTACTACTACGTACAGTGTTGGAGCACTTATGACTCTAAGAGAATAATTTAATAAGCTGCCAAACATCGGCCGAGACGGCACGTAATTCGTCTATGAGCCAAGTCAAATCATTCCTTTCCATTTGCCCCCGCCCCCCTGCTGTGCCTGAACGAACTCACGAAGCCACGCAAGCTTTCAAAAATAGACTCAAGTCACGTGCATTCAAAGACAACCGTTGGCTGCTACGGTCACCGGTAGATCTTGGAACATCTTGTGCTAGGTTTAGAGCAAGAGAGGGAAGAGCCAGCCATGCCAGCGCGTACAAGTTACCGACAGGGTGCGGACGTGGCCTTGCAGCTAGTAGTATCGCTCATCAAATACCCAATACGAGCAAGCCAATAGCAAAATTGTGCTACTCTAAAGTCTATAACTTTCTTTGCCCCTATAAATCGCGTCTTCGGGCAAGTCAGCGGTATAGAAAAGGGCCTGAGCTGGGACGTCACACTCGTATAGGTATTGTAATGCTGCGGCTGGGAATACATTTCCACTGCCCCTAAATTCTGCTTGCCACCAACGACTATTTTTAACCCCCGTCTGCCCCTTTAAAAATGGTGTAACGGTTATCTCGTCACCAAGGACACAGACATGCCGATTCAAGAATATGCCATGGCGAAAGTGAGCATGCTCATCACCCCAAAGCAGTCGCAAAATCCGTGTATTTGGGCATCTTTGATGCCATCCATACTTTAGTCAGTGAAGTTGGCAAGACCAGGTATAATTCGTGCAACCCGATACCCCCATCGAATCGTTGAGGTAGTTGGACCGTTCCTTGCTGATAAAGACGAAAATCGTCACCGTGATCGAAACGACATGTTCAATAGACAATGGAAAGTGTGAAGGATTTTGGCGTTGCAATTCGTGCGCGAATTTACTATCTTAATACAGATAGTGTAGTTGATGTATTGTAAAAGTGTAAAGTACCCAGCTCAACGGATTACATCGTTACCAAGGGTCAACCAATCAGATCGGCTTCTGCATGGTGTAATAATCCACCTGGTTTTAGCGGAAAATCCTGGTGGGTAACGCCGGGCGTTGCTTCTCCCTTTTTCACCAACCCCTTCTATTCTTTTCCAACCTTCACGCCGTCTCTCTTTACCCCTACACTTCAATCGATCTGCCTGTCCTTGTTGCTGGCGATATCTGTCGCTCGCTCGGGGTAGTCACTGGTAGAAAAGGCCAGCTGTATCGTTGACAGGACCTGTTGAAAGGCACAGCGCAAAATTTGGTAACGCGGAGCAACTGCGCAGTCAAATAACTCACCTGGTCCCTCTTCCTCCACTCTCGTTATCAACACCACGCTCGTCCGTCTGCAACATCATCCATCCTCAATCGTTTCAGCACTCGATAGGAACAGTTTGCCATTGTTGCCATAATAATCAAGAATAATCGTCCGGTGGATCAGACTTTTCTTCACTCACTTCTCCCCAACTTTCCAGTTGGCAAAACAACACCCCACGCGACAGACTGAACGTCATTTTCATCAGCCCATCACCAGACTATAGGCTTATAATCTCATGTCATTCTTCGGTTCGATGGGGAGCTTTTGAGGTAGGTTTGTTCGCGTCCGGCTCTCCCGGCTCTGGTTGCATCCACGTTCCTTGTTGCAATCATACTTGCTCTTTGTCTCTAATGCCACTGGTCCTCTTCTAACAGTAATTAGGTAAAATCGTAGAGTTCTCGATCATCCTCCATCATGTCGGGCCATCCTCAAGACCATTACGACGATGGCTATGGCCATCAACACCAAGCCACAGATTCCTATTATCAGGACGAGCACAATCAAGGCTATTACGACCTCCAAGAATATCCGCAGCATGTTGAGCAGCCGCAAGACTATGGGCATCACCAGCAAGGCAATGGGAACAGCGGTTACTATGACGAGTCGTGAGTCTGAATTTCAGGAGTCGGCGAACATTTTGCTCATGAGTGACAGGGGATACTACAACGCCGACGCTACCAACCAATACCACCAGGATGGCGGCTACTACGAGGGCCATCAACAAGGCTACCAAGACGAGTATTACAACGATCAATACTACGACCAAGGCACGCCAGCTGCAGGGCAGCAACCACATTACGGTCAGGGCGGCTATGGGTTCGTGCTCCTTCTATGTTGTCCGGAATAACATGCTTACAGCCTGCAGAGCCAAGCCAAAGCGCCGTGGTCACGATTCGGAAGAAGACTCGGAGACCTTCAGCGACTTCACCATGAGGTCTGACATGGCTCGAGCTGCCGAAATGGACTATTATGGTCGTGGCGATGAGCGTTATAACAGCTACAATGAGGGTGCTGGTGGAGGGCGTGGGTATCGACCGCCCTCATCACAGATCTCGTACGGCGGCAATCGCTCGTCGGGAGCTTCAACTCCTATTTATGGAATGGATTACGGTAATGCGCTACCTGCCGGGCAAAGATCTCGCGAGCCATATCCTGCTTGGACTTCGGACGCTCAGATTCCCGTCTCGAAGGAAGAAGTTGAAGACATATTTATGGACTTGACAGCCAAATTCGGGTTTCAACGTGACAGCATGAGGAATATGTACGACCATTTCATGACTCTACTTGATTCTCGTGCGTCTCGCATGACGCCAAACCAAGCTCTCCTCTCTCTCCACGCCGACTACATTGGTGGGGACAATGCCAACTACCGGCGCTGGTACTTTGCCGCACATTTAGATCTAGACGAGGCAGTTGGATTCGCAAACATGAAACTTGGGAAGGCAAATCGAAGAACCCGCAAAGCACGGAAGGCAGCGAAAAAGGCAGCGGCCAAGGACCCTGAGAATGAAGACCAGACACTCTCAAGTCTCGAAGGCGATAACAGTTTAGAGGCTGCAGAATACCGATGGAAGACACGCATGAACCGCATGTCACAGCACGATCGCGTCCGACAAGTGGCCTTGTACCTGCTTTGCTGGGGTGAAGCTAATCAGGTACGCTTCATGCCCGAATGCCTGTGCTTTATTTACAAGTGTGCCCTCGACTATCTTGCGACTCCCGAATGCCAAAATCGAGTAGAGCCAATTGAGGAATTCACCTACTTGAACACTGTTATTACCCCACTATACCAGTATTGCCGAGATCAAGGGTACGAGATTTTGGATGGCAAGTATGTTCGGCGGGAGAGAGACCACAGCAGCGTCATCGGTTACGATGACATCAATCAACTCTTCTGGTATCCTGAAGGCATAGAGAGGATTGTAATGGAAGACAAGACCAGACTAGTGGATTTTCCGGCCGGGGAGCGCTATCTCAAGCTCAGCCAGGTGACGTGGAAGAAGGTTTTTTTCAAGACTTACAAGGAAACAAGATCATGGTTTCACTTGCTTGTCAATTTCAACCGCGTCTGGGTCATTCATCTGACTGCTTTCTGGTTCTACACATCTCACAATTCGCCAACATTCTACACTAAGCACTACCAGCAGCAACTGAACAATCCACCAAAGCCTGCAGCACACTGGTCTGCTGTTGCACTGGGAGGCACTCTCGCCTCTTTTCTCATGATCATCGCCACCGTCGCCGAATGGATGTACGTTCCCCGTAGATGGGCTGGCGCGCAGCATCTGACAAAACGGCTGTTTTTCCTGCTTGGCATCTTCGTCATCAACATTGCTCCCAGTGTATACATCTTCGGCATCACTGATTCTACTAAGATCGCACATATCCTCGGCGTCATACAATTCTTCGTCGCCCTCGCAACGTTCATATTTTTCGCCTTCATGCCACTTGGTGGCCTTTTTGGGAGCTACATGAAGAAGAACTCTCGACAATACGTCGCGAGTCAGACGTTCACGGCGAGTTTCCCTCATTTAAAGGGTAACGACATGTGGATGTCCTATGGTCTATGGGTTTTGGTGTTCACTGCGAAACTCGCCGAATCCTACTTCTTCCTAACTTTGTCATTTCGTGACCCCATTCGCATTCTGTCCGAGATGAAGATCAGCAAATGCGCGGGCGACGCAATCATCGGTGACGTTCTATGTAAACAGCAGCCCAGAATCACGCTCGGTCTCATGTTCATCACAGACATCTGTCTGTTCTTCCTCGACACATATCTTTGGTACATCATCTTCAATTGTGTCTTCTCCGTGTCCCGGTCCTTCTACCTCGGTGTATCCATCTGGACTCCTTGGAGGAACATATTCTCTCGCTTGCCAAAGCGTGTTTATTCGAAGATTCTTGCGACGACCGACATGGAAATTAAATACAAGCCTAAGGTGCTGATATCCCAGATCTGGAACGCCATCGTCATCTCCATGTATCGAGAGCATCTCTTGGCTATCGATCACGTCCAAAAGTTGCTTTACCATCAAGTGCCTTCGGAACAGGAAGGTAAGAGGACCCTTCGCGCGCCGACATTCTTTGTGTCTCAAGAAGACCATTCATTCAAGACCGAGTTTTTTCCAACCCAGAGCGAGGCCGAACGACGCATCTCATTCTTTGCTCAGTCTTTGTCCACGCCCATTCCGGAGCCGTTGCCAGTCGATAACATGCCAACTTTCACCGTGTTGATTCCCCATTACGGCGAGAAAATTCTTCTATCTCTGCGGGAGATCATCCGCGAAGACGAGCCTTACTCGAGAGTGACTCTACTCGAATACCTCAAGCAACTGCATCCTCACGAGTGGGACTGTTTCGTCAAGGACACGAAGATTCTGGCTGATGAGACTTCACAGTTCAACGGAGACAATGAGAAATCTGAAAAGGATACAGCCAAGAGCAAGATTGACGATCTACCGTTCTATTGCATTGGTTTCAAATCGGCTGCCCCAGAGTATACCCTGCGCACCCGAATCTGGGCTTCGTTGCGCTCTCAAACTCTCTACCGCACAATCTCTGGTTTCATGAACTATAGCCGTGCGATTAAACTACTTTACCGTGTCGAAAATCCTGAAGTCGTACAGATGTTTGGAGGTAACTCAGAAAAATTGGAACGTGAGTTGGAACGCATGGCTCGTCGGAAATTCAAGATTGTTGTTTCTATGCAGCGATATGCCAAGTTCAACAAGGAAGAGCGTGAGAACACGGAGTTCCTCCTTAGAGCCTATCCTGACCTACAAATTGCCTATCTCGATGAGGAGCCTCCTGTCAATGAAGGCGAGGAGCCGCGTCTATATTCGGCTTTGATCGATGGCCACTCTGAGCTCATGGACAATGGTATGCGTCGTCCCAAATTCCGGATTCAGCTATCTGGCAATCCAATCCTAGGAGACGGCAAATCCGACAATCAGAACCATTCACTAATATTCTACCGCGGAGAGTACATCCAGTTGATCGACGCCAATCAGGACAACTATCTCGAAGAATGCCTGAAGATTCGCAGTGTGCTTGCTGAATTCGAAGAGATGACCACCGACAACGTCTCGCCATACTCGCCCGGCGTGCCAGCTAGCGATCTTGCCCCTGTTGCTATCCTCGGGGCCCGTGAATACATCTTTTCCGAGAACATTGGTATCTTGGGAGACGTCGCTGCCGGAAAGGAACAAACTTTCGGTACTCTTTTCTCGCGAACTCTAGCTCAGATCGGCGGCAAGTTGCATTACGGTCATCCCGATTTCCTCAACGGTATCTTTATGAGTACTCGGGGTGGTGTCTCCAAGGCCCAAAAAGGTCTGCACCTGAATGAGGACATTTACGCTGGCATGAATGCTTTGCTTCGGGGCGGGCGCATAAAGCACTGCGAATATTATCAATGCGGCAAGGGTCGTGATCTTGGGTTTGGGTCCATCCTGAATTTCACGACGAAGATCGGTACTGGTATGGGTGAACAGATGCTCTCGAGGGAGTACTACTACCTTGGCACTCAGCTTCCTTTGGACCGCTTCCTCTCATTCTACTACGCCCATCCTGGCTTTCATATCAACAATCTGTTCATCATCTCCTCGCTGCAGATGTTCATGATCTGTTTAATCAATATCGGAGCTCTCCGCCACGAAACCATCATTTGCAGGTACGACAGAAACAAGCCTGTCACTGATCCACTGAGACCCACCGGATGTGCCAACCTTGTCCCCATTCTCGATTGGGTGTACCGCTGCGTTGTCTCCATCTTCATCGTGTTTTTCATCTCGTTCATACCACTCATTGTACAGGAACTTACAGAAAGAGGGTTCTGGCGTGCAGCTACTCGGTTATCCAAACACTTTTCATCTTTCTCGCCTCTATTTGAAGTGTTTGTTTGTCAGATCTACGCCAGCTCACTTAGTCAGGACCTCTCATATGGTGGTGCGCGCTACATAGGTACCGGACGTGGATTCGCAACCGCTCGCATTCCGTTCGGAGTCCTATACTCGAGATTCGCCGGGCCATCGATCTACTTAGGCTCACGGCTGTTGATGATGTTGCTATTCGCAACCTTGACAATTTGGGGAATCGAGCTGATATATTTTTGGGTGTCCTTACTCGCTTTTTGCGTGTGTCCGTTCCTGTTCAACCCTCACCAGTTTTCGTGGAACGACTTCTTCATCGACTATCGCGATTTTCTGCGGTGGCTGTCTCGTGGCAACTCAAGGTCTCATGCATCCTCGTGGATTGCCTTTTGCCGCTTATCGCGAACTCGTCTTACTGGTTACAAGCGGAAAGCCCTCGGTGAGCCATCATCGAAGCTCTCTGGTGATGCACCACGAGCTCATTTCACCAACATCTTCTTCAGCGAAATCATCAGTCCGTTGCTCCTTGTTGGATCAACGCTTATCCCTTACCTTTTCATCAATGCACAAACCGGTGTTACGAAACCCACAGCCACCAATTCCCTGATTCGGGTCGCTGCTGTTGCGTTCGCGCCAATCGCAATCAACGCTGGGGTTCTAGCAGGCCTATTTGGAATGGCTTGCTGCATGGGACCTCTCCTCAGCATGTGCTGTAAAAAGTTTGGATCGGTCCTCGCTGCGATTGCTCATTGTATAGCAGTCATCGTGCTCCTCGCTTTCTTCGAGGTCATGTTCTTCCTCGAGGGGTTTGTATTCGCGAAGGCGCTGCTCGGCATGATTGCAGTCGTTGCGCTCCAGAGGTTCATCCTAAAGCTGATAATTGCTCTTGCTCTCACTCGCGAGTTCAAGTCTGATTCTTCAAACATTGCTTGGTGGACTGGGAAATGGTACAATATGGGATGGCACTCGCTGTCACAGCCTGGGCGAGAATTCCTCTGCAAAATCACGGAACTCGGTTTGTTTGCCGCGGACTTTGTCCTCGGACACCTACTGCTATTCGTAATGCTCCCGGTTATTGTACTGCCATACATCGACAAACTCCACTCCGTCATGCTTTTCTGGCTTCGACCAAGGCAAGTCTTTCCCAAGTTTGAACTTGGGGCTCAAATGTACTAACAAGTTTCTAGTCGTCAAATTCGACCTCCAATATACTCATTGAAGCAATCGAAGCTACGCAAGCGTAGAGTCATCCGCTTTGCCGTGCTCTACTTCATAATGTTCATCATCTTCATGGCCTTGATCATCGGACCAATTGTAGCTGGGAAGTACCTTGGCAAACTTGACATTCCCCTGCACCTCCTGCAACCCACTGGCCTCAACAACAACGACACGACTAACCACGCGACGGGTTCGGCCCTTGTCAAAGGTCTGGGTGGGGCGGCGAGTGCAAGTGCAGCGGCAACATCATCGTCATCCTCATAGTGGCTATGGAACCTTCTTGAAAGCAGCAAGATTGACTATTCCTACCAACAATGTACAAATACTTCACGCGGCCTGAGGCTCGCCTCCGAATCCGGCGACTAATGATAGCATATCGAGCGGACCGTTTGTTTTGTCTCCTAGTTGGGGGACTTGGGCGCACGGGATAGACGATGTCACTCGTTTGGTGCTCTTTGCACATGATTGTACTCTTTCAATGAGCATGCATTTCTACACGCTGCGGCAGTGAAAGATTAGCTTTACTAGTTGGTAATGGACGTGCTTTGCCTCGAAAGGCTAGCATTGCAATGCATCTAAGGGAATTCCATGGCGTGTCTTGACGAATCAAGCCGGTAGACGATTAGTATACATAGAGTTATTGCCTCCTCATCCACCCAGGTTACTTGCTATTTGTATGTCAGATATGTACTTGTACTCTTCTTAACAATCATCTATTCAGAAGCCTTGTTTCGCCGCCAATACCGGTAGGGCTGACCGCTAAGTTCAAGGCCTAAAGTACTCGCAAGAAATAAGTAACGAGTCCTGTTCCACTTCCCTTCTTACATGTTACTCATGGCATTATGGACGTGCAAGATGTACAAAGTTGGCTCAATGATATATTGAGCGAAGTGTCAACACAGTTTCATAAAGTCCCCGGCTCCGCGATCTTCCTTCGATATGTCAAGTCGAGTTACCAGAATGACCCTGTGAGATCAGCCGTCGAGCTCTTCCTTGTTCTATTCGCTATCAGATACCTAGCTGCACCTGCCTACTCGACGCAGAAAAAATCATACGTGACACTGTCAGAAGAGGCTTGTAATCTTCCTCCCGCAATCGGCCAATTACTGACTCCTTTCAAGGAGGTTGATGAGCTCGTAGATGAATGGACACCCGAACCCCTTGTAGCGCCTCAGACCTCGTTCGAAGAAGCGGAGAATGAGAAGAGGCCTGTAATCATTGGGTAAGATGCAAGGCGGACGTATGTAGTTGAGAATTATTTGGCAGAGCTGACAGATACCAAGACCCACAGGACCGAAATCAAAATTGTCAAATGGCCGCACAGTCACGAACCTTGCATCCTACAATTTTTTCAACCTCGTCAGCAATGAAACCTTGAAAGAGAAAGCCATTCAAGTCCTTCGCACCTACGGTGTTGGTCCCTGCAGCCCTCCAGGGTTTTATGGCACACAAGATGTACATGTCAAGACCGAAGCAGATATAGCAGCACACATAGGTACACCCGCATGCATAGTGTACTCCCAGGCATTTTCCACAATCTCCAGCGTCATCTCAGCGTTTTCGAAAAGAGGGGACATCATCGTCGCGGACAAAGCGGTCAACTATGCTATACGAAAGGGGATTCAGATATCACGGAGCACGATTCGGTGGTATGAGCACAATGATATGCAGGATCTACAGCGAGTCCTGGAAAAGGTTGTGACTGAGCAGGCGAAGAAGCCGTTGACGCGGCGATTCATTGTTACGGAGGGGCTGTTCGAAAATGTGGGAGATATGATTGACTTGCCCAAGATTGTACGTTAATTCTATGTACATGCTTTTCTAGTATCCCTGCTTATTCGGGCATGGCAGATTGAGCTTGGTCACCAGTACAAGTTTCGAATCATCCTGGACGAGACCTGGTCTTTCGGCGTCTTGGGCAGGACTGGTCGAGGCATCACGGAACACCAAAGTGTCGACGCTGCAGAAGTTGACATGATTGTCGGATCTTTGGCGGGACCGTTATGTGCTGGTGGTGGCTTCTGCGCGGGCTCAGATGCTATCGTGGAGCACCAGCGGATCTCAGCATCGGCATACACGTTCTCCGCTGCCCTCCCAGCAATGCTTGCTACCACGGCAAGCGAAGTGTTGTCAATGCTACAGACAAGCCCAGACATGTTAACTACAGTCAGGGAGAACATCAAGACCCTGTGGGCGCAGTTGGATCCGAGGAGTGATTGGGTCCATTGTACAAGTTCTGCTGAGAATCCAATCATGATTCTGGCGTTGAAAGCGGACCTGATTGCCAGCAAGAAACTGGGCATAGCAGAACAGGAGCAGCTTTTCCAGGAAGTTGTCGATGAAGTGGGTCAAATTCTGGATTGTCCGATGTGGAAGAAGCACTACTGACGAGCTTTTCAGGCGCTGGCCAACGGAGTACTGATAACGAGGCTCAAGAGTATGCCGAGAGCAATCAATGCAACGAGCAAGGACATTGGATGGGAGCTTCAGCCGGCATTGAAGGTCTGCGTCACGTCTGGGCTTTCCAAAAAGGAAATCGAAAGGGCAGGGATTACTATTAGACACGCAATCACCAAAATTGTTAACAAGCGGCGATGAGGAAATTGAATAAATAGTGGTAGAAGGAAAAGTCTTTTACATATTCGGTTATTTGATTTGTTTGACGAGCCTATCAGGATAATTTGGTTCCTGGATTCCATTCATTACAATTGCGCAAGCGCGCCGTACCGTCGTTTCAATCTTCTAAAGTTACTTTAAGGTACTCCGTAGACCGTACCTGACTCCCTGAGTAAGGCGGTACTTTAACCACTTTGGGGTCTGTTACACGTAACGACGGTAAGGTACTCGTACACCAACATAGCGGCACCCTACTTTACCCCCTACTTAGCTTACCTCATCCATCTTTCCCATTGATATTCCCACAAC
This sequence comes from Parmelia sp. 050094, assembly GCA_018257885.1. Classification (NCBI taxonomy): domain Eukaryota; kingdom Fungi; phylum Ascomycota; class Lecanoromycetes; order Lecanorales; family Parmeliaceae; genus Parmelia; species Parmelia sp. 050094. The sequence continues at coordinate 100,717 of JAEUBB010000008.1, forward strand.
TACAACATGTCACGGTTTACCCCGTGACCCCTTTATTTTGCGGGTCATGTTTCTTTATGCGCCCTGCCGATCAAATTCCAGTACAAGGACATGAGTACATGACGGCATAATATCTAGGACCGAGGGACGGTACCGAGTACGTGTATGCGAAACTTGAAAGATTGGGATGAGAATCTACCTTACCTTCGATACTCTCGAGTCTAGAGTCTAGTATCAGGACTATCATTTCACTCGTGCGACAAATTATAAGCGCCAACAGGCAAGTTTGGGGCGAACGGGCATTTTGGGCGCCAAACATGTCGCGACAAGCCAAGAAGAAGCAGTATACCTCTCTCCCATCTTCCTTCCAATCCCATCCTTGATATATCCTTCCAATGCCAAGTTGTTGTGCGTATGCCGTGAGCGCCCTCGACACACACGCCTCGAGGCCTTAGGCCAATACCACCACTCCTTCCTGAATCCAACACTTGCCGCCTCAGCAGCATCAACAGCATGTCTGTCGCGTTGACGCCCTTCATTTGATTTCCCTTTCGTCTTGATTTGATCTCAAAAAACATTCTGATTGAGCCCTGGCAAAAGCCCTATTCCTTGTTGCTACACAACAAAGACGTACGCTGTCCTCGCTCACAATGAATTTCCGGATTTCGACAACGTCCCTCCAACACTGACGCTGACAAAGTCTGCACTTCTCACCCAACTCTGGACGCTTTTCAGTCGTCATACAATCATTCCGCGGCAGGCATCATTCGGCCATTATGAGAGCTGGACCTCTCACACTCTGTTGCGCGGCATTGCTGCAGCTAGCTACGGCGCAAGGTCATGGTATGAAAATGGCCAAATCCGCATCCGGGAGCAAGATGCTAACCTACTATGATTAGACCATCTAAAACATCACCACGCGAAACGACAAGACGTCTGTTCCCAGATCGTCACTGACGTTGTCACTAACATGGAATATGTCACTTACGACTCAGAAGACGTGATCGTGTACGTTAACGATGCAAATCAACCGGTATCGACTACAACTATATACAAAGGCCTTGTACCACACACCCAGGCCCCACTGTCATCTTCGACTTCAAGCTCTACAACGCCTCCTGCTGCAGCGCCTCCCGTCGAGTCATCTTCTACCCCTCCCGCTCCTCCCCCCAAATCGCCGGAGCCGTCAACTCCAGCTCCGGCCTCATCGCCGGTGCCTCGACCCACGCAAGCAGTTGCCCCACCCCCGTCAGCCAAGTCAAGCCCCAACCCAAGTCCTCAAGATTCTGGTACCACTGGCCCAGGCTTCAGCTCCGCCGTACGTATATTCGGAGTCCCTATTTTCTCTTCCGAACCGCATATTCATCCTCGAGACATGTCTTGGGGCAGCTTACTTCCTAGACTTGTGTTAAGGCTTGCTATCCCCCCCTTTCCCCGACAGACAAGACTGACTCCGAGAACATAATCCAGGTAGCCTACACGCCTTATAACGCCGACCAATCCTGCAAAAGCACTTCACAAGTCGCGGCTGACTTTCAAAAGATCAGCGGCTACGAAGTTGTACGTTTGTACGGAACAGACTGCAATCAGATTAGCAATGTAATCGCTGCTACTCACAGCAAAGTCAAGCTTTTTCTCGGCATCTTTGATATCAGTTCCATACAGAGCGAGGTCGAAACAATTTCCTCGGTACGACATATGTCCATACTTTTTCTGTCTTAGCCACATCCCTCTCTGAATCGTAGGACGTATCTGCGCGAAAGAAAAATATAGTTTGTCTTCTAGACTGCTCACAAGACCTATCTTGTACTCAACCTGCGTCATGATGGAGGAATGCTGACTCCCGACATTTTCGATAGGCCGTCAGCGGGGACTGGTCCCTTATAAACAGTGTCAGTGTCGGTAATGAATTGGTGAACACGGGTAAGGCATCGGCATCGCAAGTCGTTGCCGCACTTGCCAGTGCGAAGGCTGCCCTCAAATCTGCGGGCTATAGCGGGCCAATCACTACAGTCGATACCATGAGTAAGCATGCTTATACACTCCCATTGGGGCCTGCAACTGCATTCGTCAGATGGCTTGCTGGTGAACGGTCTCATTCTCTTGCTGAATCAAAAACCGTGTCATTTTTTGTCCCAACTCTGTTCTCAGGCCGAAGCACTGACTATAAATCTTCTAGTGGCAATGAAAAACAACATCGAGCTTTGCACCGCTTCCGATTTCTGCGCAATCAACTGTCACGCATTTTTTGATGGCAACACGTTGCCCGAAGACGCCGGACAATTTGTTCAAAATTGGGTCAAGCAGATTTCCGAAGCTGCAGGGGGGAAGAGTATGTATTTTCGGAGTTTGTGTTTCCTCTTCTGAACCTGACTATGAATCCTGAGACACGTCTTGGGAGTATTTTCTCCGGAGACTTGTTACACGGCTCGCTATTCTCCTTCAGACAAGCAAGACTGACGCCGAAATCATAATCTAGCGACCGTCGTTACGGAATCAGGATGGCCTCATCAAGGCGACCCGAACAACAAAGCTATCCCGAGTCCGGAAAATCAAGCTGCGGCGATTGCCAGCCTCAAAGCTGCTTTTAGCGGCGGCTCCAACCTGGTTCTGTACAATTCTTACGATGATCTGTGGAAGTCAGATTCGGCGGATACTTTTGGGTCAGTGCTCTTCTAGTAATCTCATCAAGTGCTTTGCACACTGACTCCTTATCAGAGCAGAAAAATTCTGGGGAATAATACCGGGCTAAATTGCTGGGAACACGCGCTCTGGAATGCTGGTCACCCAACTTTTTTGCACTCTCTCTGCACTGAATTATGTGACTTTGTGGTGAGGGACGGCGTGCTGAAGAACTTGGCGTTGCTTTCCTGTGATATCCCATTTGTTTTGCAAGATCTGTGATAATGTCTCGCATGGGCGAGAGAGGCCGTTTTCATGTTGTGTATATGTCGGTGCGGGAGGCAAGTTGTGACTGCTCTTTGCTAGTAATTGAAGCCGCGTTTTTACATACTTCACGCTTTCTCAAGATGGAGCCCGGCCCCAGTGGACAATCCCCTTTCCCTCTCATCTCTTTCCCTACACATGCTTGAACCACTGCATGGACCAAATGTTGTCCACACAGTATAGCCTGTCGCTTCACGTTTTCAACAGTCGGCCAATCGTGCTATTGAGGCTGGAGTGTTGTCCGACCACAAGCGGAACTCTGATTGCAGTTCCACCATGACAGTCCGGACAGGAACAAAAGAAATGACTGCGTGTAGGATATCATGGTCATCAGGTTCCACAAAGCCTTCGCTAAGGGATCCATCCCCAATCCATACAAGACTTCGTGGCATCATTCTGTTTCGAGATTTCCATCATTGCTTCATAAGCCGTGGCCCTCCCTCGTCGTCACCTGCCCTTCCACTTCCTCCCACCTCCTTTCCGCCATAACCAAACTGCCTCTATTGCCGTAACCCAAACGCTCCTGTTCCCTCCCTCCTCGCCCTTTGCAGCCGCCGCCACCATCCCTTCAACCACTCTCCCCTGATCCATCAGGCCCCAAAGCCCCTCACACAGATCTTCATCTTCTCGTCCGAAATCCCCTCTGCCAAGCCTGTACAGTATTCGACCGAGCGTCTGGTGCGCAATGCACCGCTGAGCGGGGTAAGCACTGCGCGCAAGATGTGCGAGCTCGGGAATCGTATAGCCAGCGGAGGACGGAGCATGGGCATGATGGTGGAGACCTTTCGTCTGGGATATCTGAGCGGAGAGGCGGGGTGGGAGGAGGTGGCCGCGAAAGTCAAAGCGGAGAGAGGATGGGGTAAAAGATTCATGGGCTGGAGAGTACACTGATTCTTTTTCTGCTTTGGGGTCGATGGGGGTCAGCCAGGCCATGGTGGATGGGTCGGACGGTAGAGAGGGAAAGTATTTTAAGTGGAGTGTTGTGAGGAAATTGGGGTCTGAAGGGTCGAGATCAGGCGGCTTGGGTGCTTGGGGAGAATGAGTATTCGGTGGTGGTAGAGGAGTTTGGGAGGCAGGCTGTAGGTCTGGGGGTGGGTGCAGTGGTGGTGCGTCTGGATCCGAGGACAACGGAGAATGAGGTCTTTCTGAATTGGCTTTAGTGATCGGATCTTGCTCTTCTTCTGGCACTTCAAATGTAACCTTTTTCAGGGGCGTTGTTGAGGGGAGACATGCTTCGTCCTCATGTGGATTCATGTCACCCCTTGAATCGCTTCGTCCTTCGTCGATATTCGCCTTCTGGAGCAGTCTCTCAATAAGTGATGAGCTCAATCCTCCCATGATCTCTCTCTTGGCCTCTTCGATCTCCTCATCTGACATTTTCGCGAGCCGTTGTTGATTTTCCCGGTCGATTGAAGGATCTTTCGATCTGTTGGGTATATCCTTCTGTTGCATACTCTCTACAGATCCGCTTTCATTCCTACTCCCTAGCTGCGAGAGGTGTGGTGATGCGTTCTCAGAGTCGGCATGCCCTTGTGTCTGGGTGACGTCTTTTACGTGGTCTTCTCTCCTCTGCTTGAACCTTGAGGGACCTATTCTGGTCTTGTGTGCCGGGAAACCATTTTTGAGGCTCTTGAGTTCAGGGGTGGCAGGGGGTTTGGCATCTGATAAGGGCGTTCGCTCTTTGATATCTCTTACAAGACCAAAGTTGAAGCCAGGCAACTGCGCTGGCTCAGAGGGGTGGACTCTATCAGACTCATCGTCTTCGTCCAAAGTGATATGGAAGCGTTGACCTCGTACTGCCATGATAAAGTCGATGAAGAGGGTTGGAGAAGATTGTAGCTGCCGAGCAAACTTCCAAATTGACCGCACTGAATTTACAAGCTCAACATCACAGGGAAAGCGGGCTACCGTAGCGTAGCGCTGTCTCTCCACCCTCATTCAGTCAATTTCATCAACTACGGTAGAATAGCTACTTTATGAATACTGTATGACCATCTGTTCCCGCAAAATTTGTTGTTCTCAAACAGTCCTGCCTTAGGAACAGTATTCTTGCAAGCAAGCAAGCAAGCAAGCAAGCAAGAAAAAGAAAAGAAAAGAAACGAAACGAAACGAAACGAAACGAAACGAAACGAAACGAAACGAAACGAAACGAAACGAAACGAAACGAAACGAAACGAAACGAAACGAAAAGACAAGAAGGGATACACGGGGGAGGCTCTAGTCCTCATCACTGTCCTCTGTTTCTTCGGATCAATTCTCTTGTTTGCGTCTTTGGACTCCCGTCTATCCAGGTCTAAATGCAGTATACCGTAGCTGGCGGCCGTTTTTCTTCTCCATTTGCTTCTCCATTTGCCTTTCTGTTGTTACTGGCTTTTGATCAAGGACATCCATAAGAGAATTACACAGATTCATCAAACCCACGGCGAGCTTCGCAGACTGGTGTTCATCATCATGGACATAGCTTTCAGGACTCCATCTAATATCTCGCGAGGAGTCTTTGCTGCAGTAGACCGATTCTCCATGCAGCCATCCGAACCAGCTCTCATACAGTGCTAAAAGTGCATGATGATGGCACGAAAATGCACAACTGCAGGTTAGGTTCAATGTCCATGCCGCGGAGAAAAGCACAAAAGATAGATAGCCAATGTCTCATGCTGACTCAAGCTGGGAGAGTACAAAATACTTCTTCTTTTCAGTTACTAACATATCCTTCCTCACCATTCAACCTTGCCGGTCATCTTTTAGCTGTCCTATAATCGATGCCACAGGGCTGCTTTGGATTGAATCTAGAGGCTGCAGGCCGTCCAAACCTATTCTACTCCGTTCAACTGCATTCCTCGATACCGACATCATGACTTCAACGCCCGGTATCGCGGCATCTTGTCCTCTTAATGCTACTTTCTATGCCTGTGATTTCGGGGAAAGATTCCTTGGCTGTTGCGCAGATGGCAGCCCTACTAATATCTGCAACCACGGATGCCCTCAAGAGAATCTCCTACCAGCAACCTTCGAAAAAAGGTACTACGACTACGTTACCAGGGCGGCGTGTACAAGCGGTGATTGGTGGTCTTGTGCCAACATATCACCGCCATTCTTAGGTTGTTGCCTGACCAACCCTTGCCTTGCTGGCTGTCCGCCCAGTGATTTGACAGCTGCGATTTTTTCCCAGAATCAGACAGACAACCCCCTGTATTCGGCAATACCCAATGCTGCTGCTGCGCCTTTCTTAACGACATCATCTTCTATAACGACAGTTGCATCGTCGACTCCAGCTGTTCCGTCTGGAGCCACTCATTCTGCCACCAGCAGCCCATCACCGATTCACGAGAACTCGACAGGAAAAATAGTTGGTGGGGTCGTCGGCGGTGTCATAGCTGTGGCAGGTATCCTCTTCGGACTGCTCCTTTTATATCGCCATCTATGGTCTTCGAAAGACATTCTGTCAGATTCAAGTGGAGCGAACGAGAAGGGAAGCATCAAAGGTACTTCAACAAGACAGCCTGATAGTTGCGGTATTTCAGGAATTAACGTCTCACAGACGCTGCACCTCGAAGCACGATAGCATCGAAAACTTCTCTTCAAATGAATGAAGTTTCCCATGAACTCTTAACAACAGTAGCCAACCCTCATAATGGGAGCAGTGCGCCACCCTGGTCCCTTGGATCAATGGGAAATGTCCCTTATATAAAGGGCAGAACGCCACTGGAGATCAGTTCTGCACCAATTCCCGCTCTTCATGAAGATCACGGAAAGGGTCAGAAACCGCAAGAGCTCCCTTCAAACCAGGCTCCGCTGCCCGAGATCGCAAGTTCGGACACACCCCAGCCGTGCCACGAGCTTCCGTCATCTTGTTCTGCTGTTCAAGAGCAAGTCCATCCGACAGCCTTACAGCCAGGCGGACCTGCTCTCAGACCATACTCTGCCTCTAGCCTATCCCCAGCTTCGCAGCTAAATGGGCTGGCCTTCAGGCCTCACTCTCCCTCCCGACTGTCGGAAGTGTCTTCTCTTAGCAATTCGCCCCTATAGGATTGTGGCCAGTCCCCTGTTTCTGTCAATTTCGAAATCGGTGCAAATGTCTGACAGGGCAGTTGACATGCTTTCAACGGTCATCAAAAAATTCAAAGCAATGTCTTTGGGGGATGACATGCAACACAAGCGTTGATGACGAGTTTAGATTTGTGGATACATGGCAATGGGGAAGAGTGATGTAGGGTAATATTTAGATGGGATTGGTGACTTGAGGGCTATAGCTGCTTTTGTGTTGATATTATTTAGTATCTTTGAGGACGCAGAAACGTTGTACGGATTGATTCCTCCGTTGTATTATATTGCGAGCTTATGGTAGCATTCAACAGGACACTCCTCATTCGCAATGAAATGCTTGTGCTTTGGCATGCTGATGGTACCAAGCGTATTCGAGTCTCTGATGTTATGGAATAGATATAGACCATTGTGGATGAAGCGCACGCTAGCATATTAGTAGTGAGCTCAGCGGTCGCATGTTTAATGTGCAACCAGTTGACAGTAGCAGTATTTAAAGGAAAGGTTGTTCGCTTGTGTGTTTGTGAAGTAGTTACAGCATAGGCGGCGTTAGCAGAATGTTTGAGCTGTCCATATGTTTGAGCTGTCCATCTGCCTTGTGCGCTCAAATAGCGGCGGCCAAAGCTGTGGACTGTGCATCAAATGACCTCTACGCTTACAATTGGCGGGTTTTGAAAGCACGGGGCGTACGTGTGTATTTCTTCCATAAGCTCAGAGGGCGGGAGATGAATCCAGATGCTGTTCCTATGATAGCCTTTTCGGAAATAAATGGCGGTTCTCCAAAGCGGAGACGGTCCGTATGGAATTCGAAATGTCAGAGAGCAATATTGAAGCGGGCTTCTTCCATATGTTTATGACCACAAGAGGCTAAAGATGGTTCTGACTGAAATTGAATGGGTATGACGTGCACAGTGAAAAGCCGTTGATCACAAGGATGGGTGGTCAGCGATCTATATATATTTTTGGTTCCGATTTTATGGCCTCATGATTTATTAGATGCATGCACATGAATTGGAAATCTGCCTGATGGTAGGATGGACCATGTAGAATTGGGCACTTGGTACCGAAGGAATCGAGACCAATTCCTAGAGTACCAAGAGAAGATGTGAAAGACTACCCACTTGATAAGAGTAGACAGAGCCGAGTATGTCCGGTGCTTATGTTGATTGGCGGAAATTCCATGTTGCCAATGACAAAGGATATATGGAGAGATTGACCATGCCATCTCGCGCATGAATGAAAAGTGTTTGGGATTAATAGGATTAGAAGGCGAGTGATGAGCTTGCTGCTGGGGTCGCGTGTATTCAGTTACACGCCCAATTCCTGATGAAATGGCACGAGTTGGACAGGTTAGATGTGTACGGTACGGTACGGTACCTCGGTAGTACATACAAGAGATTCAGGTGAACAGAGTACAGTATCTCGAGGAAAATAAAGTTTTTCGGGAAGGCTAGTAGCCCTAAGCTGCTTCGCGACGCCACACTACCACAATGCTCTTGCTCTACTAATCCCTGCCCTGATACATATCGGCCGGAAGGGAAGCACTTGACAGCCATCTCTCCACGACAAGACGCTCTCAATCAGATGATGCATCTTGATTGTCAGACTCGTTGGGACAATCACATCATCATCATCATCTGTTGAGACTACCAGGTCGGGTTGAATGGCTGCGAGAGGGAGGATGATAGAGGCTCTGCTGCTGATGATCTGCAGGAAATGCCAGACGGCGGGACTATGTTTTTGGCCAAGAGATTCTCTCCATGTCATTGGTTGGAAAGGAGTCAGCAAGAAGGGACCCCCTTCTTCCTCGTTGGGTTGGCTCCGTTGGCTCCCTGGGCCTGGGGTGATTTGTTGTTACGAGGTGGCATCTGAGAGGTCTGGGGGGGTGTGGTATGAAGGTGGAGCTTTGCCCTTCTGGTCGTCGGGCAATCACTGTCAGGCCTTTCACCCTCTCTCTACGCTCTACCGAGTACCCTCTTCCCTCTACCCTCTTCCCCCTTAGGCTGCCGGCAGACAGCCAGCCTGACCAATTCCACGCCGGGCCAATATTTTTAATTACGAGTAGCTCCAAGGGTGAAGGGTGAAGGGTGAAGGGTGAAGGGTGAAGGGGGAATCGACAAATTCCAGAATCCAGATCATGTCTTTGCCCCGTCTGCCACTCTGCCGATGCTTTGAGTCGTCTGTGCTGTGTCAAACCTAGTACTGCTTGCCTCCTTCCGCCCAAAGAATTCCAATCACGCCCATATCCCTCCAATTTTCTCCCATTCTCTTTCTCATTCTTCTTTTTCCTCCTTCATCCGCCCCCCCATCTTCCTGCTCTTCCCAAGACACGCCTTCTCCCTACTTCCTGACCCCCAATTTTGAGGTGTATGCTCGGCTAATCTATCCACCCCTTCGGTAGACAGAGTTCACTATTGCCCTCAAGCCTTTGATCCGTCCCCACTCCCCGTGAAACCTACTCGAGGCCTGTCATCGCATTTTTGTGAAGCTATTGCGACGTTCGCAGACGACAACGTGTCATCCTCGTGACCGGCTCAGCCGTCATCAAAGCCGTCTCGGATTATCTCGAGCCTGCAATCAGCATATGCCATTGCTTTTGTGACATCTTTGTGCCCTCTTCCTCCGTTGGAAAAATCCGTACTGGTGGTGGAGGTGGAGGCGTGAGATGTCGGCAGCAAGAGAAGTTCACGCAAATCGCGGGGAGAGTACCTCGCCTGGTCTTTCTTCTCCGCCCTCGCCCAACTCGCCAACACGGCAAACGGCAATCCCGACGGGGCATTCCCATGCCAATGCGGCCTCGTTGCCTCCAAACACTCAAATTGAAGCAAATCATGGTGGAGGAGTCAAATCGGCAAAATCCATCGGCGCTAAAAATGCACCTGCCCCTCCTCTCCGGAAACCTCGCAAAAAGAAAGACCCTGAGAGCAAACCGGCCAGCAGTTCTCCCAATAACCCCCCCCACAACAACAGCAGCAACAACAACAACAATAACAGCAACAACAACAGCAACAACAACAACAACAACAATGGAAATGCATCCACCGCCACCGACGGGCAGGAACACAAACCCAAGAAAACCCGTGCTGCCAGAGGCACTTCAGAACAGTTTAAAAGAAGGCAGCAGAGGCAGCTGGAACAGCAGCAAGCCGCCAGAGAAGCTGAGGGGCTTCAGGTTTCCCGCCAGCTTAAAATCCCAGACTCTCTCCCCCCCCGATCCCCGCTCCCGCCACCACATCTTGGTGTTCCCACTATCCACCCTCCCCACCAAAACGGAAATAATGAAGCTATTCCCACAACCCAAATTCACTCTCACCAACACATAATTCCCCCGACCCGACCAGCAAGTGGCCAAAATTACGACCCCATCAGATCTTCTACCGTAGCACCTCGTCCAAGCTCTCCACTGCTATCAACACCTACGCCCCAGAAGCCTCAGAAAATCCCAAGCGCGAGTTCCCCGCCGTCGATACATAGTATGATGGAGCAAACAAGTACACCGCCTGTGTATTCGTACCCTCAGCCATCCAAACGCGAAGACGATAGCAAAGCACCATCTCCCCCGGAGCCAAAGCGACCGCGCTTATCTCCGCCTTTGCCCCTGACCACCCAGCACCCTGCCAGACCTTCACCAAGAGACATTGCCCCTGCGATACCCAGTACATCAAGCCCCAACACAATCATCGTAATGGACTTCGACACAGATAGACCTAGTGCTCCCGTCAACAAGACCACCAACCACATCAAGAAGCCAAGTCCGAATGCAAGTACCGCTGTCTCATCTTCATCCCATTCACCCAAGCCCGCCCGTCCTAAAGAAGCCCAAGTTGCTGTCTCCTCCGGCAGTGGTCTTCTATCTGGATCGATCTTCAGTGGTGGCATTGACAGCACCGGGCCAGAGAGAACTGCACCCACCGTCGTTCTCAACGTGCCTCTTACTGGCGATAATCAGTACGTTAATTTCACTCGCTTGGCCGAAGAACGGTACGGCTTCAATGCGCTGCATCCCCGGCTGGCAGCGCAGCGCGAACGACTTGCACGAGTTGCTGCGGCCGGCGCTGCTCTCGAGAACGCTAACAAGAGCGGTGGTAACTCTGGCTCTGGCGATGAAATGTCTGTCGATCTCTCCGATGGGGAAGCTGACAATAGCAATGTTGAAATGGGAGGGTTGCATGACGGTGAAAGGATCCAAAAGTCTGGAGAGGAGACTGGTGAGACTGGTGTAGCGAAGAAGCCGAGGAAGAGGACGATGAAGGAAGACATGTACGACAAGGAAGATGACTTCATCGACGACACTGAGATGATCTGGGAGGAGCAAGCTGCTGCTAGTAAGGACGGATTCTTCGTATATAGTGGTCCTTTAGTCCCTCCGGGACAAGAGCCTCAAGTTGAGAGGTACGTACCAACTTATTTTCGCTCCACGGACAACATACTGATCATGTGCAGAGCCGATGGCCAGCCGAAACGTGGTCGTGGTACTGGAAGAGGGCGAGGAGGAGCGGCGAGAGGCGCTGCTAGATCAGCTGCGAATCCCAAAGACGGAGCGAAAGCGCCAGGAAGAAAGCCACGGGTAACAAAAGCGGCCAAAGAGCAAATGGAGAGAGAGAAGGCTCAGAGAGAAAACAGCCTGGCTGTCCTTGCGTCGAAACCTGCGATCACACCGGCTCCGGCTTAGTCGATTTCATACCATGCCAGACGTTTCGCGATACGGATGTCCGCTATCAGTGTAGGCCACGTAGGCCACTGCAGTCGACCTCTAACGTACTCTATCGCCTTTGGGATGGAACTTTCAGCTGCATAGTCCTCTCGGCCCAACATTTTTGGTCTTTCGCTAATGGCCACCAGCAGTAGCAGATATTGGCTTACTCGTTACGTTGGCTCAGGACATCGATCCACTGTATGACTTGCATTGACGAGATTTTGTTTTACTGCTACGAGTAGCTGGATACCCTGATCGGGAAAGCTTTGTCAACGAAGGCAGAGGATTGTACGATAGAAGCTTGAGGTGGATTAGCTTATGACAGTTGGCGTAGCCATGGGACCGGTCATTTGGTCGACTAGAGGCATCATGGTCTACGATGTGTGCCCTTATTTCCCCCTTTTCCTAAACATTTTTCCCTCCTCACGAATGAGCATAGCATGTAAACGATAGGTGACAGGTCACACAGCTGGACAGATAGCAAAGCTCTCCATCACTATTGTGCAGCATCAACGAGTCCGTGCAGCACTTGGGACCTAAATATATCTCTTTTGCATTCTTGTCTCCAGTATGTACGAACCAGCTTTGCTTTTACTGTAATGACCTTCGCTCTACACATCAGATGGATGTTTTGGTACCTTGCATCTACAGAACCTTGCCTTCACCCAAAGTGGCTTCAGACCGAGGACAGCCGTCCTTTCGCCATTTCATCTACCCTCAACCTTCTACGCCCACCTCCCCAGCACCAGCGACCAGCTTCCTTCCTACCGGCCCTTCCACCTCACCGACCACCCACACCCACGCACCACTCCAAACCCCTCCACCCCAAAACGATAGCCAAAGCCCTTGCAACCGCACCCATCGCGTTCAACCTCCCCACCCCACTCTCCTCCGCAGCCGACGACGTGCTCCCCGAAGACCCGCTCCCACTGCCCCCATAGAATCCTGCCGGCGGGTTGTCTTCGCTCGGCTGCGTGCCCGCGCTCGCGGGCGGGCAGCCAGCAGCTGGTGTATAACCTGGGGGCGGGGCGTAGGGTAGAAATTCTGTGGGCTTAATGATCGGAGTCAGCATTTCTCTTCTGAGGAAGACAAGTGAGCTCCAAGCCACGTCTGAGGAGTAAACACTTCCAAGACATGTCTCGGTACTCAATATCAGGTCCTGATGGGAAATGGTTTGATAAAGAATATAACGTACCGGGGTCGGACAGGTGTCGGCTGCCAGAGCGTGCGGGAGGATTGATGTTGGGAAATCGGCTAGTGCTTGGGGGCGGGCTGTTGTTGTTTGGTTTGTATTGGATGTTGGTATTGAGGTTGTGGGGAGCGGGAGGGTGAGGGTAAGAGTAATGGCGAAGAGGATCGTAATGTGGAGGCCGAGGGAGAGCATCGTGGATCAGCAAAGGCGATGGTGCTTTGACTTGGAGCATTGGCTTGAGCAGGAAGTCTTGAGCGAGGTGAAAGGAAGGAGGTGAGGTTCGTAGGAAGAAAGGGAGAGTCGATTTGTTGCGGCGGTATGGCCTTGTGTAACCGACCTCAGGGAGAACATGATAACCAGCTGGCGAAAGTGAAGCGCGGGCCGATGCATGCTATGGATGTTTAACACATGGGATTGCCACACTACTGTTCCTGCAGGTTCCTGGATAATGTTAAGGTGTGCCTTTTGAAGTCTGCGGGTTCCTAGAACATCAATTGGAACGCCAAGCTAATTTCGGCGCTGATGCCCAATCATCACACAAGTAAGTGTCACAAAGTGAAGCGCACGACTCAACCGACAACACATCAACTAAAATAAAGCGGATCCAATGATGAGCATGAGGTGGTAGAATCATGTTGTCCGAGAAGATACTATCACGTAATTTTTTCATAAACTCGCCACCACAGAGCCATGTTAGCAGCGACAATCAGATCTAGCATCTGCAAACCTTCGTTCTCAACGATCAACTTGCCCAACTTCGCTTGCTTTCCTCCGAAACCTCCACCAGCATGCTCTTGTCCAAGCGACAGATCCAAACGCTCTTCAAGCTCGACCTTGGGCGTAATATACCCGGTTCCATGCGTATCCTTGCCTTCAAAGGCGGAGGACGAACGTCGTCGATATTGATTCAGGAACAAAGAAGAGCGCTTGGCTCCTCTTGGGCTTCCAGGGACGATGCTTTTCGGAGTCGTAGATCCGAGTGCCTTTGAGCTTGGCAGATTGAAGCGTAATTCGCTGACCTGAGCCGAATGCATGCCTGGTCCGAATCTTGGATTCGAAGAGGCATACGAGTGCTTGCATTTAAAGGATTGTCCTACCACGCCTGCCGTGAACTCACAGGTACCATGCCAAGGACTTTTCAGAATGTAAGCCTTTTTAGATCCCGACTCTAGCTCAGTCAGACCTTTTGTAGAAGAGTGACGTGATTCTGAAGAATCTGAGCTCTGGTAGCTGTATCTCGGGAGGTCAGGGCCTGGTCGAGTTCCTTGGTCAAAGAATGAGGAGTCGGTGGATCCGAGTCTCTGCCTTTGGATCCGACTCATTACGTGTCCAGGTATCTGCAGATGACGTTGGAAACACGGTTGCTCTTCTGCAGCCGCCATGGGCATGTAATTAGCACGAGAATCATCTGGCTTCTTCGTAAGAGTATCTGCTTGTTTGGCGAATGGATAGACGGGATCAATGAATCTTGAGTACCCGGGCGTCGTAATGTGAATAGATATTTCGTTGCTCTCTTTCAATTCGCCAAACCCGCTGACTGTAGTCTCTGTGCCCTTGCTCAATATTTTGCCGACGGTCCATTGCTCATTATTGTAGCGTCTGATCAATGAAAGTGAAGAGTCCGGTATAAGCTTTGCATGTGACCCGTTTCTAGCTGCCTTGTTCAAACCATCCGAAGCAGAGTGTGCGACTGGTTTGCGGTATAGGAAGCTCGAGTGGCCACCGCTTGCAATGGACGAGTCTTTCAAGCTGGCTAAGAGGGGTCGAGGAGGAGTCATTGGGACGCTGTCTTTGCCTCCAGAGAGTGGCCTAGGAGGCAATTTGGGAGGTGTCCTAGCAGGCCGCTCTGACCGCGTCTTCAGGTCAATATTTTGCTTTTCAGGAACATCCTGGAGAGGGGAGTTGTCAACAGAAAGAAAGCGTTGCTTCATGGGCCGCGGCCCGAGAAGCTTTCGATCGGGTAGTGGTGGGCTTAAATCCATGCGTCGACTCTCGGCCATGTTGTACTGGCTGAAACGTTTTTGTTCAGCATGCAGACCGTCTGTGAGGTCGTTCGAACGATTTTGGGAATAGGGACTGACTTTTGGCGGAGGTACTAGACTATTGCCTAAGGCAAGCACCGGGCTTGGTGGTATTGGCTTCCTTTGTACACCACCTGCACCGATGGGGTCTGTAGGCTTTAGAGGATAGTCCTCGTCTGAATGATGGTCAGAGTCCTCAAAGGAGCCGAGAAGTTCATAGTCTTCTGGCCTGTCTAGATGCATATAGTAAAGCGAACTCTGCACATCTTGTGCGGTAACGACTTTTTGTTGAGGCTTCATAGTAGTAAGGAACACATCTAGTATCTCTATTAGCCCTGCACTTTTGGCATAGGGGAGAGGCAAGGAATACCGTGCGATCCGGGCACTCGCGCGATATAGAGTACGAGCGGCTGTTGCAAGTTCCCAGTCAAGTCGTGTATAGGTTCGTCCGGTGGACTGTCTGCAAGGTCTATGACTGATGCTAGCGATCCTGCCTGAATTGGGTTTGCCATTGACGATTAAAACATTGATGTATCCGATCTTTACGGGCGATGAGAAGCTCTAGATGTCGAGGAGCTGTGATTCTTGTCAATTGGCGCAGAGTGGAAGCCTGGAGGGGACTCGGCGGTGCTGCGCCATCTACAGCTACGGAGCAGTTCTCTCTGATCAACAAAGCTGTAGGATGCCGACTGAGTAAGCTTGTGATACATGGCTGAGGGAATTTGGAGCGTCGTAGAAAGTGAAGGTGTCCACAGTTTGGAAGCTGAGACGAAAATAGGCACAAAAGTGGCTGCCCCGCATACAGGGGTCCACGTTGTTGATCAACAACCCGACTACTGTACCAGATACTGTACCAGACTACCAAGCCACTCGGCCTCCCTCCCTCCCACTTGTTCTTCATCCACACTCTCGTACCATGTATGAGGCCGTAGGTCAAACGTGGATGCTATTCATAGCTTCGACAGTGAGGAAAATACCTCAGCAAGCTCTGTATGAGCCCAGGTGGCACAAGGAGGCATATATAAGCATTCAGATTCCTCCCTTCTGTCATCTTCTACCCGCAGACTTCGGATTTATCATAGCCAGTCCCACTCGATAGCGTGAAGTACAGTCAACTTTATCATTGTCAAGCAAACGGGCAAGTTCAATAAATCGTATCTCTTTCCAGTCATCCATTATGGAAGGCAACGTCCCATCAATGAATTACCCTCTCCACACAGGCTTTCAGGGCGCGAGCTCCAACCCGCCTCAGGCTTTCTACCCGCCTATGCAGAGCTACCAATCTCTCCACCTGAAGCAGATATCCTCAAAAGCCCAGGTCCTCACGTTCGACCAGTCAACCTCAACCAATCCAACCTACAATATCGAAACAACTACTACTTCTTTCCTAGGACACAAGCCTGATCTTGCCATTTCCCGCGAGCATAATAACATTTCTCAGAAAGTTGCAGACGGAAACTTTGAGAAGCACAGTGCCGTAACCAAGATCAAGTATCACGAATCAAAGAAGGTAGAAGAGCTTCGGCCTGAGAACCATCAAACGCAACGCATCATCCGAACGATCGATGGGGTAGCATGGGGTTGGTGGCAGCCATCGCAAGTCAACAACTTGCTGGTAGAGATAGTGGCTCCATCAAATGAGCTCATCGCTCGCTTCGTCTACTCGAACGATCATAATTTCTCTGACAAGATCATCAAGTTTGGCACCGTGCTAGGCGAACTCCAGGTCAGTGAGCAGTATGCCAGTGACCAAACCGTGTTGGACCGGGTTGTGTGCACGGCGGTCACACTCGTCGAGAGGGAGAAACGAAGGCAGCACAAGTTGAGGGGAGAGGAAGGGACGGCTCCAGTTGCAAGCTTGACGGCGGGGATTATTCAAGCAGGTGACCTAGAAGTCGACGGACCTGCTCCTCCGTACGATGACAGAATAATTCGCTAGGTCTCCTCGAGATGGCACTGTTGAGGGGCTTAAAGGTGGAACGGGGTAAGTATCATCGGGGTGCTGCCTTGGGCCCTGGACAAGCTGGCACCTCTGTATGGATAAGGAATGAAGCATGAATGAAGAAACAATAGCTTACGAGATACGATCATCGCAATGTGCCAGTTTTTGCAACACATTGCTGAAATATCAGCTTCTTGATATCACCGGTGCGAAAACTTCCTATTCAGCCCTATGGAGGGGCAGCAGATGATTTCACTCCTCAGTCTCTAATCCCGATCCCACGCCAGGGAAAATAACCAGCCATGGTGAGAGACACAAGAATACAAGGAAATCACAATGACAGCTTACCAACCTCCCCAGGGAACATCCAAGAAAACGAAACCAGAGCCCCAAAGCCCCAGTCCAGCAACACCGGAAACCGCAGAGTCACAGCAGCCTCAGCCTCCTGTAGAAAGCCCAACGGCAAAAGTAGATTGCCCCAAAATTCCCCTCGTCAACCGCGAACGAAGCATACTGAACCTACCGCAGTCCTCGCTTCCGTCCAAAGAGGATTTTGAATCCTACTACATGAAACGGGTCACCGCAGAATTCGCAGACGACATCGACAGACTGCGGCATGCTCCCGATTTCAGCGAGCAATCTGTACCGGTGCTGATTGAGGGTCTGAGACAAGGGTCGAAGGGGTTCAGTGAGGAGGAGAAGGAGAGGGTAATGGGAGGGAGGTAGTAACATCGGGTGGCGATTTTTCATGGTTCATAAGCGAGATCGGTCCCTTCAAAGGTCAACCAACCTCCCAACCAACGTTTGCCCAAGCGGCATGAGAGTCGGCCTTTGAATCTTCTAGAGAGTAAAATTATGATGAAACAAAAAAACAAAAAATAAAAATTCCGCATTGTGCAGGTTTGAGTTTCCAAAGATTATTTATCGGAGAATTGGGACGTCGGCACGGTCACTTCTGGTAAAAGGCAAGGAGTGAATTCGATACCGCGTTCCCCTCCACTCAAAAATGTCACTAAAATAAAATATAATTATTAAAACTAAAAGGCCATTTTGCTGGATTCCACCACCAGAACCAAAGCTTCTCTCTGAAAACTGAAAAATTTCCATTATTTTACCACTACGGACTCTTGGTTCATGGCATGCTCCCAGACGGTTCTCATGCTCAGAAAGCAGGAGCCTTTCTGCATAGCCTGAGAAAGTCCTTGGTCTCCAGATCCCTACGTTGCCACTAATTCTCAGCGTATTATAAATCATCGCAGCGGTGAATAGTAAGGGGTCCAATGCCTCCGTTATGATCATCTTAGACTATGTACACAGCGAACTGAAGTAGCTCTGGTGCATGCCAGAGCATCACGTTCAAAGCTTTCTCTCTTTCTGTACACCCACTTCGTATCGTAGTGCCGTGAATACATTTAAATCGCCTGTAATCTAGTCACAAGTCTCAGAATGCACACGCCTAAGCAGCTCTAATGGGACTGCTTCAATGCAAACCATCTGCGCAATTACCAAGCAAAATGCTGCAGCAGTTATGTAGAATGACCCGACCCTTATTTACCAAAGCGAACAGGTAGTATGTCATATGTCAAAGCGCATGTTCTCTGAACATGGAAGCGAATGTTTAGCTGAAGAATGGATCGTCCTAGGAGTGAATGGGTTGCAGTGTTGTTGGCCCGGCCGAATTAGTGCAACGGATTAAAAATTATATAATGAGAAGCCCAGTCTTATCCAGGAAGTGGGCAAATGGATGTACTTATTGAAAAGCATCCCCGCGAATTTGTCCCAAGATGCATCCGCTCGATTGCTCGTTCCATAATGCGTAATCATCAGCCATAAACTTGGCAACATGACAGTGCCAAGAGATATCCTGTCAAAAGAGAGGATGTTCATCGTTGGGCTTCAGAGTCTGAGTGAGAAGCTAGAGTTGCGCCTTCCCAGGAGTCGCTGTCGTCGATCGGGCTCCTCGAGTCAGACGAAACGGACGATGACGAACCAACAGTCCAGTCGTCAGCGTCCTCCGTCCCCGAATCAATACTTATGTACCCCTTCTCTGCTGGGTCGTCCCCTACCTCTACGAAATCGTAATCCCAACGAAGAAATTTATTTCGCTGTTGACGTGGCAGGAACTTGGATTTGACAACGTGGAATATGACCCCAGAGACTAGAGTATGTAAGCATGAGGATCGGATGCTGGGCAAGTGAACTCACGTAGACTGCCTCCCACAAGGTCCACGGCATAATGGTGCGAAAGGTACATCGTCGCCCACCACAGCCAGAGCGTATACAGTGCGAAGAGTGGAGTAAGTCGCGGAAAGACATGGCTCATGAATAGAGCTTCCATTACAGCGCTACCTGCATGCAAAGAAGGGAAAGCGCCAAAGACCATTGGTGATCCGGTGAAGCCAGGAGTGTAGAGTGCGATGCCAAATAATTTATCGATAGCCGCCAATCCTGCTGGCGAGCCATGTATTGAATAGTTGGCGGGCGCGAGTCCATACATATTCTCGTACCATGGCGGAGAGCATGGGAATGTCAATTGTATTGCCACACCAATAAGGTTCATCCAGCCAAAGCTTTTCGCAAACATAGGCACCGTACCTGGGGCCGCGAATATGAACATGATGATAGAGCATACGGCTGGTGCTCCAAAATGTATTATGCCATAAGGCAGCCATGCCATGATGCTGAGGAAGGTGCTCGTGTGTGCGGAGAGGATGTTGCTCAGGTTAGCCCCGTAAAAGATGTTCTCGAGCGCTGGGAGGACGCGGACCCATATCGGAGGGCGCCAAGTGCTGGGTATGAAGCTTGAAGAATACAAGTCAGCCCGTTTCTCGTATGATAAGCTCCTGCTCTACGCTCCGCAGCAATCCATAAAGTCACCCAGTGGGTAGGCATGGAGGCGAGAAAACAGGAGAGGAGAGCTTCTTACCCGCAAGCATAAAAGAAGATCAGCCATGACCATATAGCCAGAGAAGGGAGGAGAAACTGGCGAGTGACGGGTAGTATGAGGGCAGTAATAATGAGAGTTGCAAGCGCAGTCTTGACCAATGGACCGGGCGATGGTATGATGCATAGAGAGAATATTCCGAGTATAATGAGTATGAGGTATTGCCCATCGTAGAACGACCATCGATGTGCACGTAGAGACTCGATGGTGTCGGCAGGTGAGTAGGAGGTGTCAAGGTGGCCGAGGGATGTTGAAGGCGACTGTCTGCTCCGCACTTTTGAACGCAATTTCCTGCGAATACGATGGGGTATTATGGTGGGTATCGAAGGAGTCCAGGAGAAGGGTGGCAGGAATTTGGAGTAGGCTTTTTGGAAATCATTCCGTGAAGGGAAAGTTGACTTCCTCATGATCCAAAGGCCTGCCGAAGCAAAGCCGGGGAGGCGAGGGCCCTCTTCCTTCTCGACAGCCTTTTTCTGTTTGGGGGGGGGGTTTTTATTGTTGTTTTTCGCGTAGAGGAAGGGAGAGTCGGAGGATGAAATATAGGACGGGCGAAGATGGAGAAGAGTAAAAGAGGTTGTGGTGAGCGTGGGGCAGAAGGGAGTTGGTACTTGAGTTTTGTAGGTCTGCGGAGCAAAGATTTGCACAGTCAGGTCCGCCTCGGATTCCTAAAAAATCGCGGACATTCGCTTCGCAAAAAGCCGAAAGCGTCCAGTCAAGGCGAAGAAGTTGCGGGGAATGTTTCAAGCTGTTCCTCTTCTTCCGGAGTGACAGGAATCACAGATGATGAAGAATGGGCATTGTAGTTGGAGGGAGGAAGTGCGAGTTGTATCAATCAGAGTCGGAGAAGATCCTGTAAGGTGGGATTGTGATAATTACTAGAGTATGCTGAATCATGACAGGAAATGCAGAAAGCAATCTCAGCGGCAGGGCCGGCTTCAATTCTCAAGCTATATGAGTCGCTCCTGATGCTCCCGCAGCAAATTTCATAATTTTACCATCCATGCACCATGTCATTTGCTAGAGTAAACCTTCTTACTTACTAATCATCGTCAGCAGTCAGCCGTCAGCACCGGCCCCTCTGCGCCTCTGCCTCTTCACTTAGTACTGCAACACTCGACATGCGAGAGTATGACTCATGTGTGGAAGTGTCTTCTGCAAGCGAGGCATTCTCAGCAGAAGGATCATACAGTAGCCATTATTGTTGCTGTTGGTGTACTCTATGTACTCTATGTACTGTGAGCTTGTCTTGTTGTGCAATCTCCCTCGGCAAACCTTCGGAGCGAAATCTCCGACTCCCCAATGACAACCTCGAACGAATGTCCTAAATCCTCATCTGCCTTCACACAACCATCAATCCCAACCATGGGCAAATTTCAAGGAAGGCAATGTGCATTCTGCTGTAGCTGCTTCCTATCTACGGCTAAAGATACATGGTTTGACCTATCTGTGACTTTGAAGCTTTAAACAATAGCGCAAAAATGGGCCAAACGAGTGTTTACTGTGCCTCCAGTATGGAGGAGAACTGTGAAAGGGACAAACATCATCCGCAAGACGCAGTGGGTTACAGGGGCCATATGCACCTTCTCCTTCTACAATTAAATCCTGCCCTCATTGCATGTTGCCGTCCAACGCCAACGCTAAGATCATGCGCCGTCGGCAGTGCTCTTGCTGATCTCAATCCCTAGCTGCTGAAAAATTCGGTGGGAAAGGGGTCAATCGAGTTAAAGGGATCCTCATATCTATGGTCTGGCGCCGACTCATCACCAAAGCCTGTCATCTCGAGCTCTGCGTTGAAAAAATCATCAAATTCCGTGTTCGCCTCCTTGTTGGGTTCTTCTCTGTTCAACGTGGATGACAAGTCGAAGTCTCTCTTGAAGAAATCTAGGTTGTCATCAAAAGGTAAAGCTATTGACTGGGAAGAGTTTGCATCAGAGCTGCCCTCGAAGTCAAACAGTTTTGACGCTGCTGGTGACGAAGAAGATAGATCCAGCTCCGGAGGGGTGCCGAAATAGCTTGTTGAACTTTTTCGGGATCTGGAATTGCTCTTGCGAAACTCATGTTGCTCTTCCTGGATCCCCGTGAACTTCGGCGACGGGCTCAGGCTGACAGCTTTTGGAGTGTGCGAGTGCTGGGAAGGCTGCGACGAAAAGCAGTTCCCCGTACTATAGCATGGCGAAGTGGGAGGAGTGAACGACAAGAAGTCTTCAGGGATGTTACCTGATATCTGTTGCAAAGGGCCATGATCATGAGAGAGACTCGATGTTGTAAAGTCCATGTCGTCGAACAGTTGCTCTGGGCTGGGATACGAGGAGGCGGATGAGCCAGACGCCGAGGAAGCGTACTCTCCAAGGCATCTCTTCTCAAGCACTCTTTGACGAGTCTTGGCCGACTTTTCGAGCCTGTCCTCGGCATCCGGTCTCGGCTTCTTAGGCCTCCCGCGCTTGATGACTTTCTTCGGTGTACCTTCAAAAGCACCAATACACATGCCACGCTGTCGGTGTCGAGTCAGAGCATCGTGTCGTGCGAATCCTTTGCCACAAGGACACGCGTATGACTTGACACCGCTGTGAATGTTGGCGTGTCGCTTTAGATCGTGCTGGCGAACAAAACACTTTTGGCAATCTTTGCATTGGAACTGGCGGTCGCCAAGGTGAGTCTGCACGTGAGACTTAATGTTCTCCTTCCTACCAAATTTTTTGTTGCACTGTGGGAACAGACATTTCCATAAGTTGTCGTTCTCTGGAATTCCAATAAAAGAGGCAATCTCATCACAGGTCACACCGGTGTCAACCCAATCCTCTGGCTCATTTTCTGACAGCGAGTGGGACATTGGATATTGTTCCTCTTTCTTGGGAGAAGGACAGACCGCAAGGTCATCCACGCTTTGTGAGCTAGGCAGCTCTGATAGCTTCGTAGCGATGAGTGGGCCGTTGACGCCAATGTCAAGATCTTCGAACAGAGTCATGTTGGCCATCTCTGGAGAAGATTGGAACGATGAAATGGCGGAGGATACAGCGTTGGACATGGGTGAGTAGTTCGAAGCATTGTATCCACCAATGCTACTAGGGATATCCATTTTCAAGTTCGACATGTTCATGAAGTTTGGCTGAGGGAAAGCTGCCAGGTCGACTGAATTTCGCTGTCGTCCTCTGCCTGATGCTGTATTGGGGGGAGATGGAATGACTGAACTCATAGCATCTTGCCTCATTGCGGCAAAGTTATCTTGACAAGAAGTTCCGCGCTGCATCGCATGAGAGGCTTTGATGGTCAAATTTGGGTCTCTTCGAGTAGGGGAAGATTCTGCAGTACGGCTTTGCAAAGCCTTATTTGTGCGCGCATTCTGTGAAAACGGAGTCGTTACTGGAGTTATCGGAAAGCAACCTTTGTAGATGTTAGCGTTCGCCGTAATTATCCATGGTAAGACCTTTCACTGACTTGTTCTCATTTGATTTACAGGTGTAGACGGTCGCTGAGTTACATCTGTAGTGGCAGACCTCTGCGAGTCTTCTGGTGATGGCATACCGTGTGGCATTTTCTTTATATTGATCGTCTCATTAGGTAGGTTGTTTCCTTCATATTGGTCGTGTCCGGTTCCGAAGCCGTCGAGGTATCCAGCGGAAGTGGTCGAGTCCAAAGATTGAAACATATCCATGGTATTACTGGTAAATTCGTTATGTAGCGAGTGTTGTTGGTTGCTGCTGTTCTCCCAAGCTGTCATTGGGGTATCGAGTGGGTTGTCGATGAAGAATCCAGTACCGTGTTCCTGACATGGCGCCTGCTGGATGTTGGTTAGAGATTGATGTCTATGGGTTGATGGTATTAGTGTTTCCGCTTGCTGATGGCCCGGTCGCGGCGTTGAGTGCTGCTGCTGCACTTCCTGCAATAGTACATGGAGTAGTCGCTGTCGATTGATGCATTCATCCTCGGTCAATAGTTCGCCCTGCTGGAAAGTTTCGTCATCTCTTTCGATGCTAGATGTAAAATGGTCTATGCTTAGACCTCGCCGATGCGACTCGTGTTGTCGTTGTGTTGCAGGAAGAAGGGTCTTGGGAGTGTTGAATATCGTCGGCGTCGAATTTTGTCGTTGGTGTCGTCCTGGGAGAAGATTCGAAGTCTGATGGGACAGCATGGAGATGCAAGATGAGTTCGAAAAGGGCTGTTGTCGAAGAATCCAATAATTGTCCTTCGTGGTTCGAGACTGCCATTTTTTGGTTAGCATTGGCCATGCCACACAACTTTAGGTCTTGACCGCGCACCTCGTGCAGCGCAGGCCAATCGGCCGGGCTAGACTCGTTCGCCTTGGGTTTTATCCAGACGATTGTCGGTATCTATTATCGCAATTGAAGAGTGGAAGGGGAAGGGGGGCTTTCCCGAAGAGTAGCTCCTCTGCAGGTGCTGTGACAGACTCCTGATGTGATGTCGGAGATTCCTCTTCGGATGGTAGAATTAAGTTGTTTGAGATCAATTAATGTAATGTGTGTGGTTCGTAGATGGAGAGCAAGCCAGCTTGTGGAGTGAAAAGGAGATTGATTGGGGAGTGGAAGGGAAAGAGATGTTGAGAGTAAGAGGTTCTAAGTCGAGCGAGTGTTTACCAAAAGAAGAGCCAAGCCGGTTGTCAGGGCGCAGATCTGACGCTAAACGCAAAGTAGACTGAAAAGGTGGTTGGTCTTTTTTCCTTGGCGCTCACAAGCTAGTGCAGCCTTATCCGCTTAGCGAACCCACAGTGCCACACAGTTTCGCTCAGCTTCAATCACCTTCTCTTGATTATTGAGCATCTCTGCTGAAGGTTGAGGACGACATATCTGTCGAGGTGAGCTTGCCAACAATCCTAACAATCTCATTACGCTTCCCTAACACAACATCTGACCGCTATCCCAGGCCATCATGCAGATTTTCGTCAAGACCCTCACGGGGAAGACCATCACCCTCGAGGTTGAATCCTCTGACACTATCGACAATGTCAAGGCCAAGATTCAAGGTGCGCTCACAATCTCTACCTTGACGTCATTCCACCCCTGCTGACATCTTTTCAGACAAGGAAGGCATCCCTCCTGACCAACAGCGCCTGATCTTCGCCGGCAAGCAACTCGAGGACGGCCGTACCCTATCCGATTACAACATCCAAAAAGAGTCGACTCTTCATCTCGTTCTGCGTCTACGTGGTGGTGCCAAGAAGCGCAAGAAGAAGGTGTATACCACCCCCAAGAAGATCAAGCACAAGCGTAAGAAGACCAAGTTGGCTGTGCTCAAGTATTACAAGGTGGACGGGGATGGCAAGATCGAGCGGTTGAGGAGGGAATGTCCAACTGCCGAGGTAAAGCTCCCAAAAATCAAAGTCAGGATTCTGAAGCTGACGGAAACTACAGTGCGGAGCTGGTGTTTTTATGGCTGCGATGCACAACCGCCAATACTGTGGCAAGTGTCATCTCACGTATGTCTTCGATGAGACTGCGTCTGGAAAGAAGTGATTGGATCGAGTAGGAAGGCGGACCTTAGCATCTAGATTTCGTTATAGCTCGTGTATGATGGACTCATGCTATGAAAGACCCTTTGGAGGGAAGCTTGATTCTGTCATTGCGCCATCTCTCGACAGCCTAACATACTTGAGCGTATTCAGTGCAGTCCACTCTCCATTCCATCCGCATAACATTCTCAAGTTGCCCTCGTTTTGCATATTAGGAATCCAAAATCCTCCACCATACTCTCTGTCCTCCGTCGTCATGAATCGTTGAAGTAGATCTTCCCGAGTGCTGGAAGGTCGCCCAAGTCTTCGCTGGCTCTTAAGTTCGGCAATCTCTTCATCGTGACGACTAATATACCTGGAGGTCATCAGTGAGATTCCTTAAGCCAGGGATGTCGTAGAAGAACCTCTGAATGAGGCCGTGGATTTTCTCTGTTTCGAAGGGTCCCGCAGCGAGTTTTGCTGCCGCTTGAAAGTAAGCCACTCTTTTCACTTGAAAGAATCAGTATTTCGCATCAAGTTTCTCTTCTGGAAGGGTTCCTGAACAATGAGGTTGGTTCTGCCTTGCTCTTGCTGCTGCGAGCTTATCTAGCTTCTCAGATCTAGCGCCTGCTCTTCTTAGCTTCTGAGCATCTCTGCTATTTTCATGCAGGCTGTTGGAGTTTCCCTTCTTCTTGGAGATCTTCTTCTGCACCTTCACCAAACTTTTCGGCATCCTGGTTTAAAATGTCCCTCTGTGTGATTTGGCTGTACGGAGGTCTGCACCGAAAGTCCTGGATATCCCAAGAAGCGCTTTCGGATAACGACCTTGTAGCAGAAAGCTCCAAGGGCATCTTTTAGAGGCTGCTTCGGGGCTCTGGCGCTATTATTTAAGCGCACGGTGGGGACTTCGGCGAAAGGTGTCTCCGGACACGGAAGAAACGCGCGACGCGCCCTTTCCATGTTTAATAGTCTTGGTTACAGGATGCCATGCTAATGAGCCTTCCTTTGAGATATGCTCGTGGTCGCTGGAAGCATCTCTGATTCACTTCATGAGCTATGTAAACAAAAGGAAGTCGGGACGTTGCTAACTTCATTGCTTGGGCTCGTGCTATCAGCATGGGTATTACTGGTATGTTTGGAAGTCAATCTTGGATTTTCTAGCTCTGAATTCTCCAAGGCTTGCTCTCAATCCTGAAATCCATCCAAAAGCCAGGCAGCCTTACGAAATTTGCCGGTCAGACCATTGGAGTTGATGCATATGGCTGGTTACATCGAGGGACAGTGGCCTGCGCCATTGATCTTGCCCTGGACAAGCCAACGACCAAGTATACTAATTAGATCAGCTTGAAACATCCTTTCACGACTGACTCTAGTCCAGGCATATCGACTTTTCCATGCACCGAGTACGAATGCTTATCCACTTCGGCGTGATTCCGTACATTGTCTTCGATGGTGACTACCTACCCAGTAAAGCAGCAACGGAAGTTGAGAGGGCAAAGAGACGTGAGGAGAGCAAGAAAAAGGGACTCGAGTTATACAGGCTCAACAAACCCTCCCAAGCGCACCTTGAGCTGCAGAAGGCGGTCGATGTTACCCCGGAGATGGCATTACAGCTGATAGATGAGCTCAAGAAAATCGGCGTACAATACGTTGTTGCGCCTTACGAAGCAGACGCCCAGCTGGTTTACCTCGAGCGACAGGGAATCATACAAGGCATACTGTCCGAGGATTCGGATTTACTGGTCTTTGGCGCCAAACGGCTTCTGACCAAGCTTGACCAATACGGCGAATGCATCGAGATCAATCGGGCCGACTTTACGGCTTGTCGAGAGATTAGCCTGGTTGGATGGTCAGACGCTGACTTCCGACGCATGGCCATTCTCAGTGGATGCGATTATCTGGCTAGCATAAACAGAATGGGCTTGAAGTCCGCATACCGATTTGTCCGGAAGCACAAGACCATAGAAAAAATCCTCCGAATGTTGTCGTTTGACGGACAATACCATGTACCACCAGGATATCTTGAAGCCTTCTACAAGGCCGAGCTGACATTCCTCCATCAGCGTGTCTTTTGTCCTTTGAAAAAGGAAGTTGTAATGATGACCGACCTTCAGGCTGAGGCACAGCCTGAAGACTTCTCATTCATTGGTAGCAAGGTAGAGCGAGAAATCGCTATTGGAGTCGCGAAGGGGGACCTTGACCCCATGACCAAGCGACCCATTCATGTCAAACAGACAGTCAAGAACGCTCCAAGAACACCATGGGATAATCAACGTAGGAAACAAGTCAACACGTATCCAGATACAAAAGCCGTCAAACAGATAGATTCGTTTTTCAAGCCAAAGAGATCGCCCCTGGCTGAATTGGATCCTAATAGCTTTACGCCCTCACCGACACAAGGAAGACTCCTGCAACAAGCTATTGGATCAACCTGGGAGTCGAGTTCAGCACCAAGTAGGCCAACGCCTTTTAGGCCGAGTGATTCAATGCCTTCTTCTGCGCCTGGATCTGCTTTGGTAAACATAGCTTCGGAGACTGTGATTAATGTGGGCGCTGCTCTGACTAGGCCGATCCCCTCAAAGCGACGGAGACTCTCCATTGATGCAGGTGATAGAATAGATACGGGAGATTTGGCACCGTCAGAGTCGGGACGAAGCCGATTCTTCGCACCCAATGTCACGGATCCTAACCCGTCAATGAAGAAAAGCAAAAAAATCCGAAGAGGAAAAAGCACAGACATAACAATTTGGTCAGACGACTCCATCGAGGATATCATGGCCGAGTTGCCAGACGTGAGCGGTTGCTCACAGTCACCGAGGATGGGAAAGATGGAAATATTCAAAGATGGTTGTGCGAAGAAAAGGGACGATGCTCGGTGCCCGGCAAAGCAGGACGATGAACCACCGATAGAAGAGCCACAACGTTCAGCAGCCTCCAGGAGAACAGTAAATTCAGAGATGTCTTCTAGTACATCGGCAACAAGCTCCACAAGCTCCACAAGCTCCACGCCGTCCGCTGCAGCAACTTTAGACAAGCATGTCACCGCCCAATTAAAAGCCCTAGCTCAGAAGTACAGCTATCAGCCGGAGACGGGGAGAACGGCGTTGCAAGCAAGAGAGATTGGGAGCTCAAAGGAGCTTCTTCGCGCAGAGGTCAGTGAAAGTCAGGCGATACCGAAGCCTCCAATGCTGAGACAGCGGTCCATGACACCTCTTCAACGGCTCGGCTTGGGTGCCATAAACCGGTCAAAATCATGCAGCGACTTCTTCAACAATACTGTGAATGGCCCAGGAAAGGTTGGGGAAAGCGCGCAAAGCCACGGTAGCACACCTACGTCCAGATCGACTCCCGGTTTGCCGTTGGCTTACAGTATCGGACCTGACGCTTCCGTCACCAAAGGCAGCGAGGACACCATCATCCCGGATTCCGAAGACGAAGACGGATCCCTATCCGAGGTAGAGCAACGCGCAAAGTCGAAGGTTGATTTTGGGCGTTTTGCTTTTACAGGATAATGGCGTCGGCGCATCGCAGGGTGGTGTTCAGATTGAGCCAGCGTTATGGTTGGGTTGGGTTCTGGGACAATGTTGTCCGAGCGGGCATAGCGTGGGGAGTCTCCGGTAGATATTAGTAGGAATGAGTCATGGTAGTACATTGTCTTCTGTATTGTTCCTTGGTAGCATGAAATGGCCGCTGAATACTTTCTTTGAAGCAGACAGGTGACTCGCAAGCACTGTCCAGTCTCATCATCAAAATGTTAAGGAATATATTTACAAATAGGCGCCAATTGTCAAGACACTTTGGCCGAGTGGTTAAGGCGACAGACTTGAATCTTCTCAGGCATCTGTTTCATTCGTGAGCGCAGGTTCGAACCCTGCAGGTGTCGAGACGCATATTCTTTCAATATTTATCACGTTTTTTTTTGGTGTTTTCTTGCTTTGGATCAGAGAAAGGAAGTAAGTAATAAGCAGCAGGATCGATCGAATGATGCTGGTGAACTCGGCTCTTGGAGGACCAAGCAAAAGGAGTGATGGAGTGGAGACGGTCCGATGAGAAAAGATTCTCTTCACACAGAGAGAGAGAGAGAAATATATCAATCATGGGAAAAAGAGCATGGAAGCGCACTTCGTACGATTGAAGGCTACCAAATGGACTACGACCCTCCCACAGAGCGCAAACCCCCCCACCACCCCGAATCTACTCGCGCGCTCCAGACTCCAGACTCCAGACTCCAACCAATGCGTACGTACAACCACCTCTTGCCCCTCAAAAACCGAATCCCCCAGGGAACTGGAATCCTCCCCCGCCACCACCAGCCTGGAACTTGAATCCTCCACCACCACCTCCTCCTCCTCCTCCTCCTCCGCCCTGCCTGAAAAAGAACTGTTGCCCCCCGGGGCCCTGTCCGAACGGACTCCCATGGAATGGTTGCCCCTGCTGTTCCGGATTGTTCGGATCATCGCCCCTGTCGAACCGGGCCCTCAGCTCCGGATCGCTGAGTACCTCGTACGCCTCGTTGATGTCTGCCATTTTCTTCGCGGCCTGCTCTTGCGATACGCCCAACGAGCTCGCCTTGTCGGGGTGATACTTTTTGGTCAATGTCCGGTAGGCCTTTTTGATGGCGCGGTCGTCGGCGTCGGTGGGGACGCTTAGGACTTTGTAGTAGTCTTTCGTCTTGCTGCGTTTGAGGAGGGTGTGGGCCTTTTGGAGGAGGGACTGGACGTTTTGGGCCGCGGGATGGTGTTCCTTTGCGAGGTTGAGGGTGCCGATGGCGGCTTCGAAGTCTTCGGCATCGAGTTGGCTTTGTGCTTGAGCGATGAGACCGGAGAGCGAGTGGGAATTCAGGGTGAGAGCTTCGGTACAGTAGGGGGCGGCTTTCTTCTTGTTGATCTGGTATGCGTGTCAGTACAATGTTTCGAATAGTCTCACAGTGCCACCGTACCTCTGTGTAGCACTCGCAAGTCATCTCAACCAAATGGCTGTAAAGCTCATCCGGAGAATTCTTGTGTATGTATCCGGCCTCCTTGAACTCCTTGACGTCCTCCTTTACATCTTGCAGCAGCCCTGGATCCTCGGCTGTCCCTACCAGGAGCTTCACAGCGCTGTTGAATTGGCGCTTCTCCTTCAAGTCGGAGGCTTGCTTGAAGATTTTGTCGAGCTGCTTCTCCCGCTTAAAGAGCCTGCTGCAAGTCTTCGAGTCCGGGTCCGATCTCAGACACTTCCGCATCTGCTCAATACCCTTGTTTGTATCCGCCATTGAGTAGAACATCATCGTCGAAATCTCCATATGCGGTCCGATGGCCGACGGCGATATCTGCAGCACATGCGCCAGATCGCTGACCCCTTCCAGCACTTCTCCTCTCTCAAACCGACACCGTGCCCTCCTTTGCCGTAGATCGAGAGCGGTGCTTGCAACCAGTATTGCTGTACCGGCGTGACCAACACAATTCTCCCAGTCCCCAACCTTTTCCGCATCCAACGCCAGTGATGCGGCTCCCCATGCTTCTTCAAGCTGTGCATAGTCTGCGCTATCGGTCTTCTTTGCCCTCACGTAGTCCTCCTTTGCTGCCAGCCAGTCTGCATTCCTGCCTTTTATCTTGGCTCTTTGTAATAAAGCTCCCTCAAAGTCAGGCCTGATGGTCAGTACTTTGTCAAAGTCCTGACTTGCTTTTTCGTTCTTTCCTAGTGAAAGGTATGTGGCGCCGCGCTGGAAGATTGTAAGGTAATTCCGAGGATCTCGTAAGATAGCAACATCGAAGAATGTGAGAGCATCGTTGGCATTGCCTTGGGCGAGGTGGGATTTGGCGGAGGAGACGAGTGAGGCAATGGGGGTGTCGGAGGGTATTTCCGAAGGGGATATGCAATAAGTGAAGTGGGAGGACAGGAGAACCGCTCCCAGAGCTAGAGATGATAATCGCGTAATCATTGTGAGAAGAATGAGGATATCAGCCAGTTAATTGGTTAATTCATTAACTGTCTTTTGTCGAAGGAGGTGCTCGACAAGAGGACAAAGAAAGAGGTGGTTGGACATTTGGTGATTGGGATTTGGGAAGCCAAGTGGCATCTCGACCGAGTAGAAGTAGAAGTGTGATATTTCGGCTAAGTTGCCATGTGCAGACTTGGCTTGGCAGCAGGCTCGGGCCAATATTAGACCAATGCTAGCTCGGGCTCGTTTCGAGCTTTCTATACTTAGATATATACGACGTAATATTATATAATCTAGACTAATTCTATTATAAAATAGCTAATAAATCTTATAATATTTTATTTAATAGTAATATATAAATTTAAGTCTTATTAAATAACTTATATACTTTTTTAATTTTATTATAAATAGATCTTTAATTAATATTAATATTAAAATTATTAGAGATTATATAAAGTCTACTATAGCTAAAATTACTTTATCTTAATATAAAAATAATAAATAGATATTAGTAAATAAAGTTATAAAAAGTTTCTCTTCTTTTAAAATTATTAATATATACGCGTTATATAGTAAGAATTTTTTTAAGATAAAATAAAAATAGAACTCTTTTAAAGTATTAAAATTAAATTAATTAAAAAAAAGACTTTTAATAAAAATTTATTAAAATTATATAAAGATTATTATAAATACTATTTAATAATTTAAAAGATTTAAAATTTATTATAATACTCTAAATATAATTTTATATCTAATTTATATAGTTTTCTAATGAGGTATTAATAAGACGTATATTTATAAATATCTTTAGATGTCTATAGAAACCTGATAAGTAAGAATTCTTATATAAAAATATTATTATAAATAGAAAATAAAATTAGTATATTAATTAATTAAATATTAAAGTTTATAAAAATTCTTTTAAAGTTAAATATAAATTATTTTAATATTAATTTATTTTAAAACTTTTAAGATCTTTTTTAAACTCTTAAATTTAATCTATTATAAATATATCTTAATTAATAGAAGTTAATACTATATCTTTAATAAACTTTATAAATATAGAACTATTTATAAAATAATTTATAATACTTTTTATAATTAATTCTTTTTTTATAAAATCTTAGTTTATCTTAATTTCTATTACTTAATTTAATATAATTTTAAAGTAAGCTCGTTTAGCTACTATAAGTACTATATCGAAGATAAGAAAATTTTATTAATAAGTTATTTATAACTTAAAATAAACTTAAATTAATAAGTATACTTATTTTATAAATATATTAAATATAGATAATATTACGTCTATTATAAATATATCTATTAATAATATAACTATATTTATTATTTATTTTAATAATAAGATAAAAATTTCTAATTTCTTAACTTATAATAAAAATCGAAGTCTTAATATTATTAAAAAATAAATAATAAATATTAAAGCTTAATTTTATACTTATAAATTATTAATAAGAAAGAAAATTAATAACGAATAGAAAATTATATTACTAATAATCTATCTTAGTAATAAAGCGAAGACGTAATAAATTAATCTTATTAATTATATCTTAAAGAGAATAATCTTTAAGATTAATATATATAGTAATTTTACTATAGCTTTCTTTTAAATATAGAGCTTAATAAATACTCGTAAATAATATTAAATAAAATAAGAGAAAATAAAATAAAAGAAAGATATATTTATTTATTATATATAATTAATAAAAAAAGAAATATTTCTTAATCTCTCTATTAATAATTTTAAGTAATATTATAAGTTTATTATAGACTTAAAATTCTATATTTATAAATAAATATTAATAAATAGATTTAAGTAAGTTAATAAGTTTTATAAATATACTATTAAATAAATAGCGAGTATAGAATAAACGTTAATATTAAAAAAAAATAAAGAATAAATAAATATAATAGAAGATATAAATATAAAATTATTTAATAAAGTTAATACTTTTTTAAAATAAGATTATAGTTATAGCTATAAAGAAAGAAAAAATCGAGAAAATTATAAAGATTATAAAGATTATAATAACTTAAATAATAATTATTTTAATTTTAATTTAAAATATATAAATTTAAAGTTTTAAAAGAACTCTAATAAATAGAAATCTTAATATAGTAAATATATTTATTATTTTTATTATAAAAAGTCTAAATATTTATTTAATATCTATTTTATAAAAAACTAGCTACGTCTATTAATAAGAAGATCTTAATAGATAATAATAAATTAATCTTAAAAAACCCTCTTAATAATATTATAATAAGTTTAGATTATAAGAAAGAGTATAATATAAAATATCTTTTCTATATAAAATTATAATATAATATAATAGAATAATTTATAATTAAAATTTTAATAAAATTAAGTATTAATATCTTTAATATATAAATATATACTTTACTTAATATAGATATAAACTAAATATATATTAATAAGAATATTATAAATAAGTTATCTAGCTATTATTATATTTTAATAGATTCTTTTCTAATTAAATTACTAAATAGAGATAAGCTAGTATTATAAAAAAAATTATTAATCTTATATTAAATAGAATTATAATAAGATTAACTATAAACTTATATCTTATTTATATTAAAATATAATCTTATTTTAGAACTTTTATAATTTAGATATATAAATCTCTAAATTAATTAAATCTTATTAATAATTATTTTTAAAAATAATAAAAATAGAGCTTATATAGTATAATTAGTATATTATTAAAAAGGTATTTATAATAATATTCTTAATACGATTAATATATATATAGTCGTTAGAGTCTTATAAAAGAAATCGACTAAAGAATATTTAATAATAATATATAAGATTAATAATAATATATTAAATATATTAATAGAATATTATATTTTTAAAATAAAAGAATTATAACTTTATATAATTTTAAAGTAATTTAAGACTATATTTAGATTTAAACTACTTAATAAATTATTATTAAAGCGTATAATAAAGTATTCTATTAATATAATTAATATAAAGTTTATTAATATTAA
>JAEUBB010000008.1:137335-154778 GCA_018257885.1 Parmelia sp. 050094
TTTAATAATTATATTTTAAAAAATTTAATTTATAGAAATTATTTAAAAGAAGTAAAAATATTTCTTAATAATATTAAAAAATACTAAATAAGTTTAATATTAAAATTAAGATTAAAAAAAGTATTAAATATTATTTTAATATTATTATAAATAGAAGATATATTTAATATAAAAAATATAAAAGATTTATTTATATATAATAAACTTATAACTATTATAAAGACTAATTAGAAGTATATTAATTATATTAAAATATAAAGACTTTAAGTAGAGAAGAAATAGACTATATAACTTAAAAAGAATATTATTATTAAAGCTTAAAAGCGTAATACTACTATTATAAAATAAAAGTATAAGCGTAATACTATTATAATAAAGTTATAATAAGTAAAAGAATCTTTTCTCTTATAGATAATTAATAATAAAGAGACAGACTTATAAGAGAACTATAATATAATTAATAAAAAAGAAGAATAGTTTTAAATATAAAAAGATTTATTTAATATAAAAGTATTCTTAAAGAATATAATAAAGAATATAAATTCTAAGAGAGATAATTAGTAATAAGATTAGAATTTTAGAAATATTTAAATTAAACTTAAAAATCTTTTATAATAAGTTAAAAAAGATTTAACTATATTAAAAATAGATCTAGAAAGATCTAAAAGTAATTTAAATAATATAAAAATATTATAAAAGATTATTAAAAATAATTTAGATAATAATTTAAATAGTATAAAAATATTATTAAATATTAATAAGAATATTATAAATAATAATAAGATATCTTAAGAAAAGAAAAACGAGAATATTATAAGATTAAAAAAAACTTATAAAAGAGTAAAAAAATTTAAAAAGAAGAATCTTATTATTAAAAAAATATTATAAAATATTAGCGAGATTAGAGTATATAATCTATATAAGATAATTAAGTAAAGAATATATTAATAAAGAAGAAGAGATATATTATTCTAACTAATTATACTAATAATAATAAATATAAAAAGAGGTCGTTATATATATATTATATCTTTATAATAGTATCGCTTTATTATTATTATATTATATAATATCTTCTTCTTTTTTTTTAAATTCTTTAATCTTCTTATTTATATTATTACTAATATTAAACTTTTTATCTATAGAGGATATCTTCTCTTTACGCTTTAATCTCTATATATATATTCTTAAATTTAGCTTAAGATTCTAGAGTTTTCTAATTATATTAATAATCTTACTTATATTATAATAATTTATTAAAGATAGTTTAATTCTATTCCGTATTATTATCTTATCGCGACGAATTAATAATAATATATAAGAAGATATTAAGAATATCGCGTTTTTATTAAGTTCTCTAAAAAATTAATCTAAATATAAGCTTAATTAGTAATTATTATAAGTTATAAAGAATAAACTTACTTAATAAATATAAAATAATAATATTAACTAAATAATTTAAATATACGCTATAAAAAAAGTAATTTAAATATATTTTAATATTAATATTATTTTTAATCTAAATATACTTTTTATAGCGCTTATTACTATAGCGATAGCGAGTATAAGCTTATTTTAAAATAATATTATAGCGATATAGAGCCGCGCTCTATAAAAAAGAGAAATATTTTATAAAGTTAAATAGTATACTTTAGACTTTATCTTTAAACTTAAACTCGCGTTAAATTAAAAGTTATATAAGATAAAAAAGTTAATAGTTTTTATATTAATTTAATAATAAGCTTAAGTTAAAGTTTCTTAATTATTTTATATATATTAGTTATATTCTTATATTAAGATTAAGTACTTACTTAGTATTATTAGTTATATAGTTATCTTAAGTAACTCTTTTTTAATAATAATAAAGTTTATTAGTAAGTTCTTCTATTTATAAGTAAATAACTTATACTTAGAGTTAATTTATATTTAAAATAAAAATATAATAGCGTTAATCTTTTTTATAAAAATAATATATTTTATAATCTTTTTTCTTTTATAGCGCTCTTATTATTTATATTTATTAAATAAGATAATCTTTTTTTATTTATACTCTTATTTAGGCTTTTTATTTTTAAGTTTTCTTAATAGCTTATCGCTATTACTAATAGAAAAATTTAGATTTAAAGAGCTTAAAAGTTAAATTTATAAAAATATTATAATAAGATTAAGAAGAATTCTTTAAGATTATAATTATATAAAAAGAAAAAAGAGTAGAAAAGTATTTATATATATATTATATAAAAATTATAAAGTGAGAGTATTAAAAAAAATACTTTATATTATAATTAAAATTTACTTTATTATAGAAACTTTATATTTAATTTATTTATAATAACTCTATACTTTAATTTAGATTTATATTAATATTATAATAACTTTATAATAAGATATTTATAATATACTATATAATTTTTTATAATTTATATAAGAAGATTACTCTTATTAAAAGTATTAATTTTATATTAATTTTAACTTAAAATAAGTACGTTATATATTTAATCTTTATAAATAAAGATTTTAGATAGAGGAGAATATAATATTTTAACTAAATTACTATATATAGACTTAACTTAATAATAGACTTAAATTAATATTAGATCAATACTAGCTCGGGCTTATTTCGAGCTTCCTGTACTTAGATATATACGACGTAGCATTATATAGTCTAGGCCAATTCCGCTATGGAATGGCCAGCAAATCCTACAGTATTTCAGAAGCGCCCGCCGCCAAGATTTAACAAGACGGAGACTTTGGAATGTGCCCCCACCCTCCCCCAAATGTTCCCCCATGCTCCCTACGACTGGCTCTTGATGTGTGCAGGTGGGAATTGGGAGCCGAAGTCTGGGCTATGATCATGGAAGGTGTGGATATCAAGTCTGGTGTTGCCGGACGCTAATTGAAGAAGACGACGGCACTGAGGGCATATGATACGCTTATACAGCTGTGGATTGAGAAGTGATATTTTACAGATGCCTACAATATTATGTCCAAGGAGCAATCATATTTGCGGATCCAGTTTTCGCCTGATTGTTACGTATCGCCTCGCACCCTTGGGTCCAATGTCTGCTCGTTTGGGCGACATCATGCAGCAGCCGATGATGGCTGGCAGATTTTCTTTCTTGGGTGCTCGTGTAGTCCAGAGTCGCCACCAACGGGAGAATCCGTGGCATTCGCTCTCTCAGTGCTATCCTCATAGAAGAGAAGGGCAGTTGCCTCTAAAGCTGACTGATCAAGATTATTCTCCTTGGCAGCAGCAAAGGCCGGGACTGATGACTCTGGGCTTGGGGTCCTATGGAGCGCCTCAACATCAGATGCATACTGGATGTCCCGGGTTTCTGACTTTAGCAGCCCCGAAATGGTGCTACAAATGGCCTCGATTTCCAATAAAACCACATTGGCTTGTGGAGGATCCATATTCAATATACTCAACGAAGAAAGTAAAAAAATCCGTCAATTTCCGACATCTTTCTTCTTCTTTTTGCTGATACCTTCCACCGGACAAGCCAGCCCCGATGTGAGCAATCTGATTGGCTAAAGAGGCTGACTACCACTGTCCAGATACCCATCTATTTGGTTTGTGATTCAATCCTCGGCCGCACGAGTCACGGTCAGGGTGTGAAGCACACTACTAGGTGGTCTGGATATCCCTACCAAAACGGTCAGCCAGCCAGTACTATCCCTACAACGTCATCCTTCAGGCTCGCTTTATGTATCACTGCAGAGGCTAACGTTTTCTCCAGATCTGCAGCTAAGGGAGACCAAGTAGGTACTACTTCTGCTACAGGCACGCTTCTTGATCCTCATCTATGAATTCTCTTTTCCAAGAAAAACAATAGATCAGATGGCTATCGCTGCGCCTTCGGTGATCAAGATAAGTCTACGGCTTTTCTGTTGGAAGCAAGCTCATTCTCGTCCGCGAAAGTTGGGGCCCCTTGCTTTAGCTTCCCAGTAAAACGACCGGCCCAGATAGATACCATTTGGTCGAAAATTGCTTCCTCGTCGTCTGTTTTGGGAAGATACTCGGGATATTCTTTCATGTACCGTTCTCGCGTTTTCCTTGCTCCTGTCCTTTGCTTCTCTGCTTCCGCTTCTTCGCCAAGGTTGTCCAAGACATAGGCGTAGCGAAATTGAGCTCTTGCTACCCCTTCTTCGTTCCAAGCAGCGCGCTTGCGCCGCTCTAGGCATCGGTCGAGGTATGTACTGAACTCCTGATGTCAGTATGAACACCAATACATAGATGTCTCCCTGGA
This sequence comes from Parmelia sp. 050094, assembly GCA_018257885.1. Classification (NCBI taxonomy): domain Eukaryota; kingdom Fungi; phylum Ascomycota; class Lecanoromycetes; order Lecanorales; family Parmeliaceae; genus Parmelia; species Parmelia sp. 050094. Next base: position 141,586 of record JAEUBB010000008.1, read on the forward strand.
GGCTTATCACTCACCAAGCCTTGTCAAAATCGCCCTGCTCCGCAAGTAATCGGCCACAGGTAGAATAGCTTTCCAAGGTGAAATGACTAAATTCTCCAATAGACTTGCGCCGCGCCTCCAGAACCGATTCGTTAATCTTAAGGGCTTTTTGCGGCTCTCCGGCATGCCATGTAAGGTAGCCAGTTATGAAACGCATTAATTGCGTCATCGGATGCATGATATCGCTCGACTTGACCAAAAGGTCGGAACAATGGGTAATGGAGTCAATGGACTCGACGGGTTTGCCGGCCGCCATCAAGCAAACCCCAAGAATCTGGTAATACTGAGAGTATTGGTATGGGTACTTATCCTCTGGACCCCATTCATGGTATTTCCTGAGAACCGTCTCCATGATCTCGGCAGCACCTTCGAAGTCTTCTTGTTGAACCAAGCCATAAGCTATATCTGACTCGACGATCCAGCGTTGAATCTCATCTTCTCTGCTGACTTTGCTCGGCGGTATGGCATCGTATGACAGCTCCCGCGCCCTTTTAGCTTTAAAACGCAGGTCCATACTGTGCTTCCTCTCGCTGACGCCTTCGAAGCTAGACATGATCCCAAGCATTTCGTAGACATTGGCTCGCAGAGGATGTTCTTGTCCGACGTCATTCTCGTCCATGATATCTATTGCTGTTTCCAGTGCCTCTTCACTCTGTGGAAACTTGCCAGCGTGCCACATATATGTGCCCATATCGGACAGAACCTGGGCAAAATTGACGGGAAGCTCTATAGGAGGATCAGGCCAGAGGCAATGCGACCGTAGACTCAATATATGAGGTCCATATCTCTGGAACTTTGGCCATTTGTCTGCTGATGGGACGATGAACGGTGAGTCTTCTGGTAGAACATCCTTCACAAGCCGGAATGCTTGTTGGAAGACTTCCCAGCGGTGCGTGGTATCTTTGCTCAGAAAAGAGCAGCACGTTCCATTGCACCGTACGGTGAATGGCAAGATAGGGCTCAGTACCAGAGACTTCTCGACGGATAAGTTGACGTCGTCGTAGCTCACGAATGATTTCGAGCAGATCGGCCTTTTTACGTAAGAAGTCAAGAGAGCGTGTCTCTATGGCCTTTTCGAAGAGAGCCTCAGGAATATGATCTGGATTCAGGAACGCAAGGATACCAATCGCTCCTCGAGCTTGGTCTGAAAGTTCCCCAATAGCAACGTCGAACACGGTCCCCAAATTCTTCTCATACTGATTCACTGGGCCAACCGCGCTAGCGGTCCAGGAATTCGATGAAGTCTTCAGCGTTTCGATGTATTCCACAAGATTACTCCCCGACTGACTGATGTACCCTCCTATGGTTGCGATCGCTAACGGCAAGCCATCAACCGTGTCGGAAAGCTCCCGGGCTACTTCTTCCTCTTTCTCTCGAGCCGGCTCCTTCTGTATATACTTGAACAAGAGTGCTGCTGCATCATCTCGACCGAAAGACTTGGTAGGCACAGTAGTAAAAATCTTGGTCCCGGGAAAACTAATTGGCTTTTGAGTGGTAATTATGATTGAGCCACGACCGATTGTCTCAAGCGGCAGGTACGGGTTTAGCTCGTTTATGTCTTCCACGTTGTCAAAAACCAGGAGCCATCTTTTTTCTAGGGAGGCACATCAGTGTCATGCTTCGGAGGACGCTCAGGATCCTTACCTGTTGACTGTAACCAGTCTCGAGCCTTTTGAATCGCCAATGTCTGCCTCTTGTCACCATCTTTCTCAAACGTCTTAACATCAAGCAAGCCAAGTTGATTGGATATCTGAGCATATGTTGACTTCAGGGTCCAGTCGTGCTCAGCCGCAAGCCAGAAGATCGCATCGTAATCAGTCTTATTTCGATAGGTGTACTCAAGTGCAATTTGAGTTTTGCCAATCCCAGCAAGACCGTGTATGACACAGCAGGCTGGTCCAGTCTTCCTCTTCGCAAAGTGTTCGGCTTCTAGTTGACTATCAGAAACTGACTCGTTTTCGTCTTGCCTTGTCAAGCCTTCGTGAATACGGCTGAGATCGTCGTCCCGGCCTGTGAACGCGTGATTCCGATTCATGCCAACTGTACTGACAGGGAAGTTGACCTTCGTCATTTCGGAAACACTAACAAACTCGGCAGGTAATACTGCAAAGTTATCCCCAGTTTTCTTCGTGACCTTCATTGTGCTGAGAACGAAGACTTCTGCGATGGGCGAGTTCTGCAGCCTGTCTGAATGCCTTGATATGTCTCTGGACACTGGCTTTACGCTTCTGGACGTTTGACCGAGGAGAACTCGAGAAGGTGTTGGAGACGAGGTTCCCTATGTTGTGATTAGCAGGTGCGACGGAGGTTCTGATGGACTAATCCTACGGGCGTGACCTCGCCTGAAATAATGGGTAGCAGTGACACAAAGCTCGCGTAGTCCACGAAGAGATCCTGAAGAGATTTTGAAATGGATGAAGGATTGATTGATTATCTATGAAGAACGGTGTGAAGGTTACACATATAGCCATGCCAAGACCATGAGTCATGTGGCTACCTCATTGGCCACCATGATGAAACATGCCCCACTGCTCAGATCTGAAGGAGATATTGATCCTCCGAGTCGTGGATCTCGTGCATGTATTCCTAAAGCTTCTTTGAACGAAGCTTGGCTGGTATATTGACGATGTTCCCCTCGGTAAGGAATTCGATCCGTGTTGACCCGTGATCTCTTGAAAGAGACAGATTCCCTAAGGTACAACTTTGGGTGCTGTGGAGCTATTTGTTGGAATAACTATTAATTCACTTCCCGATCTCCGTCCGTTGCTGAGTAGTATCTTTGGGAAATGTCACAGCCGCTCTGGCATTTGGAAACACATATTTTGGGGAAGCAAGACTGGTATACTTCGTTTCGGTAAGACAGGCTGTCAACAACAAGAATCAAAAGAGTACCCATAACAAATTAATGTTCCCAGGTCTAATTTGGACTTGAAGGAAAGAAAAAGGACGAAGAAGACTTTCGTTCCTTCGTGTAGAGACACAGGATGGTTTTTCAGCAGCAGTGACTTAGGTCAGGCGACTACTGCGGTCTATGAGCCATCTCTAAAGAGCATACCGAGAGGGGTAGATCCAGAAAGAGGACTTGTCGAGGACAGTACTCGTCATGCGGGCGGAAGGAAGCATCTGATACAAGGGACGCTTCATGGTGCGGATCGAGGGTCCGTAATGATCTCTACGCCCGTGTTCCATGATGATAAATAGGATGCAAATGGTTGAAAATACCCTTTGCCTCAAATCTCCTCACATTTCCCCAAGCAAGAAAGAAATTCTCAACCCTTGTGCGGCGGTCGGCCTTCCTCTTCTATCGACATTAGCCAAGTCAGCGTTCCAATCCTTTCGAATAGACATGAAACATCTAACTCTCAAGTTGGCACAAAGCTTTCGCATCTCCCTCGCTCTTGCATGCAAGGGATCTCATGCCATCTGCTGTCTTCCCAACCCCCCCCCAATGCAATGATCATTACAGCAGAATTGTAGCAAGAAGATTCCGCAGATGCACCTCCCTCCATGATCCGTACGGCAGGATCTTATTCAAACCACAGCAGAGTCATTTACCATACCTCTGAACAAGATATGCATCTTCTGTGCGTCAACGAGAGCCCGATGGGATTCTTCGGCGAGCGGGTGACCAGGGTGGATCATTTTGAATATCAGCTCTTGGGCGTGATACCAAAACCCAGGTAGTTTATTCTTCCACGTTGGTAACAGTCCGATACCCACGTGTCCTCCGAGAACCCAGCCAAGGTTGTGACCACCAGAATTAAGAAAGTTTTCAACTTTCTTGAGGTCATTTGTTCACATACGTATGCTGCAAGAACTTCGCGGCCGGATGATCGGTTCTGAAGCTTATCAGGCATTGCGCGACCTCCCGCGCGTTCATGGTTTTTGTTTCTGGCGGAAACTCAAAGTTACCATCCCAGCCGATTTTTTTTTCTGTTTGGTCATCCACGCCTGGGTAGCATCGTCTCCTTCGAGAAAAATTTGCAACCATGGTTTGTCGCGAGTCACTATGGTAAAAATTACGGTCGTGCCAGCCGCAGTCTCGATCCCAACCTCGATGTGCCAGGAATTGGCGAACTCTGTGTCAATATAAAACAGTAGGTCTGATTTTTGTATTTCCTTATCCTTGATCTCTTTCCAGAGACCAGTCATTTTGTGTGTGTCCCTCTGGATTTCTAGGCAGTGTGCCATTTGCTTGAACGTGGTGATATCTCGACAAGGTCCTTGAGCTTGACTTGATGTGTATTTTTCTCTGCACTTCTCTTTGAACTCTGCAGCCATTCCTGCTGGTCACAGAAAAATCTACTCGCACGAGCATCTGTTGCGGAAATGCTGCCATGTACGGCATAGACTTGGAGCACTGGCCGATAGCAAGCCGCTCTGCTTTAGTCCGCAGCAGCGGTGTATGTTTGGAGGCCCGGTGCTTGTCATGTGCCTCCAGATCACAGCGGGAGATGTGAGACGGCGACTGCGATGAGAATGAATTCCTGGCCACATTGACATTGGTAGACTGGAAACGGGTTTTAAGGAAAAGACTCGACTTCATAGGGAGCATTTGAGGAACGGGACCTCAGACGCAAGAATTTCTTTTGGCGATCCTATGGAGCAGGGAGTCCGTCTGCTCATAAAGCTCCCATCTAGCTGGCATAGGCTTTGTTTGTATTCCCCATTACATAAGTCTGCTAAAGGTTCTTCGATGGCTGAAATTCTAGTCGTTAGACTAGCTAACCCGGATACGTAATTACCGCAAAAAACACAGGGCTCGGTGACTGACCACTTTCTTCACCGCTTTACAGCTCTAACCTTCAAGCACACATCATGGCCTTCGGCAGGTCCCATGATGCCTAAACAGGGCTTCTTTTCCTCAAGTTGCGGAAAAGTCGGCTTCGCCAGCTTGTCCTTGCTGACCGGTAGAGCAGGATTCGAAGCCAGAGCAATGTCGAAACGGTAGAGCAGCAGCGCGATGAACGTTAGCACCTCTCGCTTTGCAAGGAAACGGCCCGGACAATAGGTCGTGCCGCCGCCAAAGGGTCTGAAGCTAGAGTTGCGAGTAAGGTCTTTGTTCTTTAGGAAACGATCTGGCTTGAATCTCTTGGCATCAGATCCCCAGATGTCTTCGTTAAAATGCAATTGACGATAGGGTATAAGGACCTTGGTGCCTTTACGTAGCTGCTTGCCACCGATCTCTGTCGTCGAGATGACGGTGCGAACGGAGGATGACGATGCTGTAAGGCGGAGGACTTCGTTATAGACTGAATCCAGCAACGGGCAATGCTCAAGTCTGTACTCTAGACCCGTGAGACCCTCCTCGACCACGGGGATGATCTCATCACGGATCGATGCTAAGAGGCTTTCATCATGGAGCGCATAAGCTAGGATCCAAAAACACAGCTTGTACGCGTTGCCATTGATGCTGCCGGTCAAAGTCAGTGCATGCTCTTCTATATCCAGTGTCAGTACGCTTCAACTTACACCCAGTAGATCATCATTAGAAAGCACGCAACGTCTGCATCTCCGATGCCTAAATTTCTCATCTCGCTTTCCAGCGTTCGGACTAGCCATGCCGCTCCAGGTCGCTCTTCTTTGGGCAGCTGAAAATACTTTACTAAAGCGTCAGTTGCTTGTTGCTTAGCTTCATACATCTCCGTCGCGAAAATGCGAGGCAGATGGTAGGTAAGCTTCCAACTGTTGTCGTCAAAATCGAAGAAGTTTTTGAACATGTTTGGTTCAATTTCTAGGAGGCGGTCTCCAAAGAATGATCTAGTCGCAGAATCTAATAGAACTTCGCGAACCCAACCAAGCAGAGAAACCGTTTTCTCGCCTGTTATTGTCGATGAAATGATGATTTTTGCAGACATTTTTTCATCGGTCAGCGACTTGTGGATGTTGGGCATAAACTGACTCTGCAATTCTTCGAGATTTGTGCCCGGATGCAACTGCTGCCGGTAAAAGTCTTCCCCCAGCCTCGCCAGATTCTTGTGGAATGGATTTGGACTAAGCAATGCCGTACTTTTGGCAGGATCCTGCCACATCTTTTGGACGGCATAGTCGGATCCGCCGAATTGGTACATCATATCTCGGATGTATTCATCGAAAGTCAGCGAGACTATGTTCTTGTATACGACCGATACATCCTGAGGTGAAGTGATGATATAGAGCCTTTCTCCGGCCACGGTGATGGCATACGGTTCCCGAGTATTGCCAAAGTATTCCCTGTTTATACGTCAACTACGCGGGCCTCAGAATATTTACAAGACTGGGGATAGAGGGGTAAATGGAACGTGTCAAGGATGAAGGATTAAGCTGAGTAGGATACCTTCCGTAAGTGAGCATTCCGTCTGCATCTTTGAAAAAAGCAACTGCATGGGCTGATCGGTCTTGGATCAGCTCTGGTGATGATGGCGAGGTGCTTGACATGGATGTTACCTATAACTTTGAGGACAAGAGCATTAGGCAGGGAAGAAGACTATTCATGGGCGAGTCTTACATGGTATCCAGTAGGGTACTTCTCTGGGTTCGTTAGGGCGCAGGCGTGGCAGGAGGTGGAATGTCCATAGCCGCCATGCAAGTAGTGCCGCGAAGGAGAAGAGCACAACAAGAGGAACATGGGAAAAGAATTGATCCATATGTATAAGAAGGTCTGTGGTTCGGGCCATGATGGACATTTTGGATCTGTATAAAGCTTTCAGGGCCCAAGGTGATGCTCTTTCCTCACGTTGCTTGGAAGGTGAAGAAGGTGAAGAAGGTGAAGAAGGTGAAGAAGGTGAAGATGGTCAAACAAGTCAACCAAGTAGCAATGAATCAAGTTGGAAAAAGCAAACGAAAGGATGGTTTAGACCCAGACCAAGGATTTGGTGTCATGGTCGAGGAGCTGACATGTAAAAGGACCAAGGTAAAGAAGGTCGGGAGGGGAAGTAGCTGGCCGAGACACGAGTGGAAAAATGAAACATGAAACAATTGTGTGTAAAGTATAAAATACTTACCTTATGAATGTAAAGTATATACCTTACGATATGAGGCTGAGGAGGCATGGCTGCATGAAAGTGGAGTAAAGTACCTTAGCGCCGTGTCCTAGTGCCTGGTGATCATGAATTCATGATTGGTTTCATGTGGGGATTCCATTATTATCTGACGTGCATGAGCCTTTTAAAAGTACTTTACTTTACTTTAAGCGTCCCGAGAGACACTAGTTGATTTTAGTCTAGTGCTTACACGTCAGCCTTCCCGTCCCTGCATTTGACTTGACTTTCAAAACACGACTTGACTACCCCCGTACCCCCCCTTTTCACAGCCTCGTATCATAAAATGCCTCGATACATCAATCAAATCTGAAATCACACCTGCCTCCAGCCGAAACTTTACGAGCCTAACATTTCAAAACCACAACATTACCATACTCGTTCCACAGCATTCTCCTACATGGTACAACTTGAATTGCTGTGCACTAGGAAATTGTAAAATCTTCCAACCCCTGGCGACAATGTACCTTTTCACCCTCCTGTCCACCTTGTTGTGCTTGGCACCCTTGGCCTGGCTACTACGACTCTATTACTCTTTCAACATCAACCACCAAAATGCCAAACAGACCAACCTCCCCATTGTCCTCAGTCCCTTCAACCCCGTCAGTCCTCTTTGGATGCTTCTCCAGAAAGTCATCATCCCTCTGTGCCCCTATCTTCCCGCCCGTCTAGGAGCCTTCACGAGGTACAATAGGATGGGATGGTCTTATCATGACAAATTCAGGTTACATTCCGAGCTGGGAGACGCTTTCATCCATGTCAATCCTGCCAGAAGCCAACTCTTCATTGCCAATCCAGAGGTAATAGAGGATGTCTTTCTTAGACGCAAAGACTTCCCAAAGCCTGTCCATATGTACAGTGAGCTCTTCAAAAAATTAATTCCATTTCCAACATGCTTTCTTGCTGATAGGCACATAGAGATGCTCGAAATCTTTGGGCGTAATGCCAACACGGTGAGAGGATAATTGCCCGGTCCCGACCCCGGCACCTACTCATGCTTTGCAGGTAGAAGGTCACGATTGGTTGCGGCACCGCAAAATCACCGCACCTCCGTTCAACGAGCGGAACAGTAGTATGGTGTGGACCGAATCTCTCCGACAAGCAAGAGAGATGCTCGACTGGTGGAAGAGCCATGATTCAAACGGTGTCCAAAGCACAGACAAGGACACGAGAATACTATCCCTCCACGTTCTGGCCAGCGCAGGATTCGGGATGTCCTATTCTTTTACGAGCGCAAGAGAACCGCCTGCGCTGGGTTTCACGATGACTTACCGAGACGCCCTGTCTTTCATTCTAGAATACACCTTGGTCATTATTGCTGTCCCGAAGATACTCTTAAACTTACCTTTCGTAATACCGAGGAACTGGGCCAAAGCCAATCAAGCGACCATTGAATTTCAAAGGTACATGACGAACATGCTCGAGACTGAGAAGCGTCTGATCTCGCAGAGAGTACCAGGAGCGTCGAACCTGATGAGTTCACTGGTGAGGGGTTCGGAAGAAGCACGACATTCGGAGGCAGAAAAGGATGAGAATAGAACATTGCCACAGGGTCTGACTGACGCCGAGATCTACGGCAACATGTTTCTCTACAACTTTGCCGGACACGAGACCACGGGTAACATCCTAACCTACAGTGTCTTGCTGCTCGCAGCGCATCCGCAGTGGCAGGATTGGCTGGCCGAAGAGATTCACCACGTATTTGGCCATGAGCCCTCCGACCAAGCCTGGACCTACAGTGAATTTCCAAAATTGAAACGTTGCCTTGCCGTCATGGTAAATTGACCGCCCCCATCGTCCCGAAGAGCATATAAGTCGAAGCTGATGTTCACCAGCTGGAGTCTCTCCGTCTCTACAGTCCCGTCGTCGCCGTCCCAAAATACACCAACGACCGGCCGCAACCCATCACCATCAACGGCCAAGAACACGTCATCCCGCCCAAGACGCTGGTCATGCTCAACCTGTTCGCCATGCACACCAACCCCCGTTACTGGGGCGAGGACTCGCTAACATGGCGCCCGTCACGCTGGATTGTCGGGCCTCCCGCCGAAGCAGCCGTCAACGCCGAACGGCACTTTGAGGAGGAAACGCTGCTGGAGCCGCCAAAGGGCGTCTATTTTCCGTGGTCGGGCGGGGCGAGGATCTGCGTGGGGAAAAAGTTCTCGCAGGTCGAGTTTGTGGCCGTGATGGCGGCGCTGTTCTGCAGGCATCGTGTGCGGCCGGTTGCGGGAGCTGGGGAAGATGTGGAGAGTGCGAGGCAGAGGGTCGCGAGGATTGTGGACGATAGTCTACTGAGGATGACTCTGCAGGTACGGAATCCGAGGCTCGCGGCGGTGTCGTGGGAAGAGGTAAGGGACTAGGCGAAAGGGTCTCGTACTCATCGTAGTATAGGTTCATACGCGGAAGCTTGAACTTGCCTGAGCCTTGCATGCATGCATGTATAATAAGTGTATCCACTAAAGTTTACATGAACTTGCCCATTAGAGTGTTGGTATCTTACATTCAGCAAGTTCAATTCGAACCTTCAGTTCCCATAGAATCGGGTAATGACTTTGGGTGACTGCCACAGCTACCTAAGCTCTTTCCTTGGCGGTCTTTCTGACATTCCTCCATTCCATACCCAATGCAAATGGTAAAGCAACAGCGATTGCCCCGGCAGTAAACAAGATGACGTCTCTAATCGCCTCGGAATACGCGACGCGAATGTCGACCAGGGTATTGGGATCGTTGGTCAGCGACGTGAGATTCGTTGCCCCGGTTTGGACGACAGATTGAGCCGAGACTGCGTTTGTGACCTGAGGAACTTCCCGTAGGAGGCCGTTGAGAAGGATGGTTTGGCCAAGTGATATCGATATGGCCCTGTTGTCTTGTCAGTAGACAATCGCTTTGAGATTTCGGAATATATACCCTCCAAGTTGGGTGAAGAAGACCATGACAGCTGCAGAACCTTTTAGAAGAAAAGATGGCGCGATGGTTTGGGGACGAACGCACCGTTTCCGATTGGAATATCATCTTCGCTAGGCATGCGGTCAGTGCGCTGTTTACCTCGGAAATCTGGCGTACATACGTAAGAACCAATTGAACTGCGGTATAAGGCTGCTGTCTGCCAGTACCAATGCCTATTCCAGTGACAACGGACCAGGCAGCCCAATATAGAGTAGGCGTGTAAACATTGATACGAGACAGAAACCCGGCGCCAATTGACCCTATGAATACACCGAGGATCATGAAAGGAACCTTACGCATCACACGTAAGGTTTCTTGTTTTCCAGAGTCAACGGGTTAAGCATCTCACTCACATAATAACCTACTTTGTCAACGAGAGCACCGGAAACCACGATAGCCACAATTTCGGGCAATGCGAGCGGTATGAATCTTATGCCACTAGTTGTAGCCGAAACCTAACGCATCACACGTAAGGCTTCTTGTTTCCCAGAGTCAACGGATTAAGCATCTCACTCACACCTTGCACGGCTTGGAAGTAGAAAGGTAGAAAATATGCAAGCTAGTGATATAATTAGCAAGGGGACTGCATTGAAAAGACCTCTGATTAAAACCGTAAATATGGCCATATTAGTGAATGCAACATATGCAGATCCCATGTAGATCGATCTTTGGCGCAGGATCCGGAGAGGTGTGGTAGCATCATCTCCCAATCTCCATTGCAAGATTCCAAACGCTGCGGAAAGAAGGCCGAATCCGACGAAGAGCCCTATGATCCTAGAGGATCTCCAAGGCGAAGCTGTGCCACCCCATTGCAATGCAAGCAATAGACAGCACACGGCACCTATCAAGATTACGGCGCCGCCTACGTCCATTCGGCGAAGCTTAGTTTTAAGAGGAAGCCTTTTGCTTGGAGAGTCGACGTGCGGCAGATGCAGAAAGGCTAGGACCAGGAAACAAGCCACGCCTCCAATGGGAAGATTTCTAGGCATGTGTTCAGTCAGTGATCGATACCAAGCCGCCAGGAGCAGACGAACATCCAGAAACACCAACGCCAGCTTGCATGATCGGTCAATGCTCCTCCCATGATAGGGCCAAAGCACGTGGCAAATCCAAAGACACTGATTACGATGCCAAAATACGTTGATCGTTTCTCGAGCGGCGCTATAACGCCAATGACACCAAGTGCTCCTTCTGCGCAGATTTCTGGATTAGTAGCGTTCAGAGGAGGGATAGCTCCCAAAAGTACTTACGGAAAATTCCAGCAGCTCCAACACCCGCAATGGCTCGACCACAAATGAATACCGACGATCTTGGCGCAGACGCGCAGAGGACGGAGCCAACTTTTTATTCGCATTGGGATTAGCGTTGGCCCAATCCTTGCTGTCTCTGCTCAGATCTTACCCTCAAAGATGACGACCGAGGTCAGATAGACAACTTTGACTTGGAACGACTTGTAGAAATTGCCAAACAAAGGTTGAAGCGCGGTCACTGTCAGTAAGTAGCCAGAGCCATACCACCCAACGTCATCCAAGTCCCTAAAGACGGTAGTAACCTTGGGGATCACGACACCGATGATGGTGTTGTCAATGGCCACGAGCAAGGTTCCAAGTAAGAGGGCGAGGATGATGTAGTATAGCCTCGTACCGGAAGGGTAGGAGGCTGTTGTGGTAGGCGGGACTGAAGTGTCAATGGGCTGCTCATTGGACCTCGGTTTGGTGAGAAGATCAGTGTGCTCGTCTTTGACATGGCTGAGGCTGACTGTCTCTGGAGACTTTTCTCCTTTGGAAAGCTGAGTATGTTCTCCCTCCATGCTCAGGAGTAAAGGGTGGTGAACCGAGTTAGCGACGATTAAGGTCGTGTGTCATACTCTCGAGGTGTGGGAGTCTTCAGTGTTTCGAAAGTGTAGGGTATGTAATCAGGTATCTATAAGTTTTAATACGGTACTGGTACGGCGAGGCGAAGACGGCCGGCTGTTTGCTGTGGAGAAGGGCATGGAGATGGGTTGACGTTTCAATAATAATGTCTGAGGCTGAGTGTTATGGTCGAGGATATAAGCTGAACGGAGCTGAATGCAAGTGCACGGAGATTGTCACAGTCGTCTTTGCATCGATTGGCAGGGATGAAGCGGCCATTTGATACCGTTTCCTAGCTGCATGAAGAGACACCAAGGAGGTGGTATTATCTGGTAAGGTATTGTTGTTGTTATTATTTTGTATGATTGCTGTGCATTCTGCAATCCTCCAGGATTCAGGATTCAGGATCCGGACCATGAGATGATAGGCATCAGATGATGAGTTTGCCCTGTACTAAATTACTCGAACTAGTACTAGTACTAGTAATCCGTTTTAATTTTCTCTATCTTCCATTAGCCTGGGGTCCCAGGGCGCCGCAGACGACCCGTACCTAAGTACCTTTTACCTTTGTTAGTATTCCTTAGCTTACGCTTCTATCATTACTTTACTTTACTTTACCTTACCGTACACCGCCGCAACCACTACAAGTACAAGACTACAAAGGCTAAAGCTGATGGACTTGATAGTCGATAGGTACATTCCCTTACCTTTTCCTTTCCTTTCTCCCTCATGCGAACCAATCAAAACGTCTTTCCACCAGCCTTCTCCAGTGCTCCATCTCCAGAAGGATTCGCCAACATTTTACATTGCCATCCGTGTACAGCCGTGTCTTACTTACTGTATTATCCCAATCACCGTACTAAAACGATTTGAGTACACCCATTCCTAGCCTTGACTCTTGAGACCTCATGTGCGGCGCCATTGGTGTCAGCTCCAACATCCCTCCAATAACTAACCTGCAAGTAGCCATGCGTACTTGTTGTACTCGCCAAATGAGTCGGCTTCGGCCGAGCAATATTTTCAAGGTGTGGCGGGTTGAAAATAGGCTAAAACACAACCAAATGCCAATACTGCATGATATTGACAAGATTTTTGGCCTTCGATTCAAGACTCTTTTGTCCGAGTTACAATCGGATTCTGGTCTTCCTTTGCAACATTCTCTGAACCATGTTTAATCTACCATACTCACTTCTGCCATGTCCAGCAACTTTTCAGCGTCTGTGTGCGGGATTATTGGTTTTCTTATGGCTGGGTTGGAGATTGGTCTCGGTTCTCAAAATCACCTATCGATCCCCAGTATGTACCAAGATCTTTTCAAAAAAAAAAAAAACCAACA
>JAEUBB010000008.1:154809-176924 GCA_018257885.1 Parmelia sp. 050094
CTGTTGTATCTTGTGTCGGCTCCTGAGATGCTACGTCGCCATTATGTACGTACAGGATGAATGGAGCGATTAACATTTCTGAATGTCTGCAGCGTAGCGGCGTTCCTTACACAGTGAAAACGTACGAGGACTTTCATGTATACCTATCCTCGGAGGAGCATATCAAGGAGCTAAGCGAGGCGCCGGAAGACAAACTTTCTTTACACGCTTTGGCAAAAGATGTGAGTACACAGGAAAGCCCCTCACACCAGTACGGTGTGTGTTGCTGACACGCGTGACGCAAAGATGTTGCAACCGGAATATACCATGAACGGGCTTGGAGTGCACGATGAGATGAGAGCGAATGGTAGCGTCCATAATCGCGTTTTGGGGGTCCTGTTGAAGCAGCACCTTGAATTGCTACAGCCACGATTACAAAACGCGATTGCAGCATCATTTGCAAAATTCGCCACGGGACCCATAGATGCGCAGAGTAAGTTCGCATATACTGATATCAATCTTATGGCCTGTAACGTCAATCAGGCTACACAGAAGTCCAGGCTTTTACAATGGCTAAGCGCGTAGTTGTCAGCGCAAACTGTCTCGCCTTCTTCGGAGAGCATTTCTGTAAGTGTCTGAAAGCCTAGCGCTCGTTTGGCTGCTCATTTGGATAGCGAACGATGCGGAATTCTTGGAAGCTGCTTTGAAATATCCAGAGGACGTTTTTGTCGCTAGCGAGGTATTGCGCTTTATGCCTTCATTCTTAGCCCCGTACCTATGCACCTCCCATCATCCGATATTTCGGGAGCTGATGTGATGTAGGAAAGTTGCATCGCTGATCACAGGGCATGGGTCAGCTACTAAGATCCTCGTGGGACGTCTGACTCCACTTGTCAATGAGCGCTTGAGAAATCGCGACCTGGCGAGACCATCATCCCCAGAAGCCAAAAAGGTTTGCATATTATCATATCTCATCAGACGAGACATCTTGAGCTAACAACCATAGACCGACTGCATACAATGGATGATTGACACCATGCCACGTACATCGCCGTGGTCAGCCGAAAAGATTATCCAGGTCATACTCGGCCTCTGGTTCGCTTCCGTGCACCAGCCTGCTATGGTAGGTAGGACTATTACCTCGTCGCACTCCACACACCTGGCTGAACCGCGACCTAGAGCGTTGTCTACGGTTTATACGATCTTTGCAAATATCCAGAATACATTGAACCCCTTCGCCACGAATTCCTCGCCCAAAACGCGCAAATCGACAAAATGGTCATCATGGACAGCTTCCTAAAGGAGTCCGCCCGACTCTCTCCCTCAGATTCAAGTACTAAAACTCCCCTTCTAACTTTCTCTCCCTCCTCTAACTCCACACCACCTATCTAGTCTCTATTCGCCGCAAAGCCCTCGTCCCCTACACCTTCTCCTCCGGCATCCACGTCCCAGCCGGCAACGTCGTCTGCGTGCCCTTACGCGCCATCCTCCGGGATCCGATCCATTACGCCGACGCCGACGTCTTCAACGCCTATCGCTTCTGCAACGACACGGCCACGGAAAGCGTGTCTAAGCTCACGCAAGCGGAGCCTAAATTTCCGCTCTGGGGATTGGGGAAGCGATCGTGGTACGTTTGGCCTATTGTGTGATCTAAGCTGTTCCTGGGCTTTTGCTGACAGACGTGCCCGACGTTGAAGTCCGGGTAGGTACTACGCGGCGCATGCGTTGAAGTTGATTATCGGGCATATATTGTCGGAGTACGATTTCAAGTTCGCGGATGGAAAGGGGGCGCGCACGTTCTCATGGAGGACCTCAACTGTTCCGTTGTCGAGTACCAGGTTGTTGTTCCGGAAGCGTACTGCATGAACTTAATGATAAGAACCTTGCCGAGTTTGGACAGTACTACACGAAGGCCTATTAAGCATGATGTCATTTCTACCTGCAAAGACAACTCGCTCTAAAAATCATGAGTAAGATTCCGTCATGCATCAGGAATGGCTCCACCGATCTGAGACTTTGCTTTAGATTGCATAAATGTGTAGACTATGAAACGTTCTGTCATCTCGTTTTGCCGCAGCGCTGAATCCCATCCTTACCCAATTGCAGAGATCTCTATATGGCCTTTGCGAGCTGTCGAGCAGCATCGTAGCCATAGATTGCGTGAGACTGACGCAGAACTACCCAGGCTATGACGGATGAAACGTGGAATTTGCCCGTGAACCAAGTAAGCATTGACGGTACTCCGAGAAAAGTCATGGCAATCAAAAGTGTCCCCCTAGGCCGCATGAATTCCACAGCTAGGTTAAAGGGGTCGGGAGACTGCTCCGGTATATCTGAAGAAGATTCTGCCTGTACTCCCCACGATGGCAGAAACCACAATATCCAGTAATGGAAGGATCCTTCCACGATCAAAAGGACGAGAAGCTGCAGGGCGATCTGGACGATGCTGGGAAAGGGAATGCCGAAGGTGGTTCCGGAGAACATGGTCGCAGGATGGTACGCGACGATGAGCGGAATTTCGACGGCGAGATCTATACCCAGAGCTAGATGGGCGTAATAGGAGGAGGTCGCTGGTGGGTCTTGGTGCTTGTTTCCGGATAGAAGCCTTGCGAGACGAGAGAATGGACCGTGGTTGAGTAGTCGTGGGGCTTGGCGAAGGTAGAAAAGCGCTTGGTGGCACAAGAGGATGGCAAGACCTGGTGTTGCGCATGTCCTGTTACTGTACCGAACGTGAAATTGGTCTTTTGTCAATGACCTTACCTGTAGCTACCATGTCGTTGCCACAGTAGTGACACCACAGAGACCACGATTTCTCGTGCAAGCCTCTGTTCAAAGCCGTTTAGTGAGGAATTCGTACACTGAAAGACGTGGGAGCTAAGATATTCCGGTCGTGCGTACATGATTCATTGAACATGAGAGAATAATGCAACTCACAATTGGCGGGGCATTTTTCGTGATTCTTTTCTGAGCAAGCGCTCGATATTCAGGTCAATGTGAAGTGAAAGGCAAAGTGTAGGTGGTAGGCAGCAAGATCGAGTCTATAGTGAGCTCTCAATATACAATGTAGGCACTAGTTGGCTACCCTATATACCTACTTGGCCGGACTGAGCGCAGCACTCAGGGGTAGTTGCCAGCTGTTGGTCACCAGGACCCGAAACAGAGTCTAACATGGCGTATCGGATCACAGCACGCTCTAGTGTGTATAGACGTCTTCACCCGGAAGCGCAGCATGCAGCATGCAGCATATCCCCGTGAACACGTGTAGCTGTAGCTGTTGTACGCCAAAACAGACTGAAGGATTTGGCGCCCGACGTTTTGTGGAGTTGTCAGAACTGGTACTGAAAGCAGACCTTCAATGCCACAGCCATCGCCCAGGCCCCAACGCTCACCTCAGCCGCAATCTCGCAGCCGCTACTTCATACAACCGCTCCAGATAACGCAATCCAACGGTAGCCTTCCCTTCTGGACCGCTCGGTTTGCTTCCTCGATATAGTAGTAGTGCTGACTGCTGACTGCTGACTGCAGCTACAATCTCTGCTCTTCCAAATGTACAGAGTACAATTTAGGTAGAGAGGTCGAGTAAGGTACCTACCTGATCAAAGACCATCAGTGAACCGCTTTGGTTTTTGTTCTTGGCTTCAAACCAAACCAACTGTGAACCGTCACATCCCAAACTGCACCATCAGTTGGTGCACCATTGCCAGCCCTCGTGCTGACTAGTCGGTCTTGGTCCGAAACATGAATAATCAGCCTGATCTATCACTAAGCTTGCATAAATCAAACCAATCGAATAGATCCTCTACCATAGCCCATCCTCCAGCCTACTAGCTCTTGAGACTGAACAGCCTTCATCATAAGGATCACTAGTGCAAAGTTTGGCTTCGTCCAAGAAACTCACGGCAAAACATTAAAAACCTACGCCTCAGATCATGGGAGGTGCAGCTGCTTTGCTTCCTATAAAAAGAATGGAGCTGATATATCTTAACCGAACTTGTTCCTTCTTTTCTTCCTCTTCACACCGCAGTGGGAAATCAAGTGCCAACGACTCAACCCGGTCAAGCCATGGATTACTCAATCCCTTTTCAAGACATTCCTGGACTGGCTCCACCTCAGGGGCAAATGAGCAATTTCGTTGACCCATACTCTCGCGCCAAATTGACTATTGGTGTATGCTCGACCTTCGTGGGTCTCATGATTGTTTTCGTGATGTTGCGGGTCCACTCGAGGCTTTGGGTAGCACGCTCCTTCAGCAAGGATGATTGTAGGTTCTTAATCTCTCAAAGCGATCGTGTACTCACTGGAGACAGATGCATCCGTCGCGGCTATGGTATTCACCAATACTTGACTTTAACATCGAGTCTCTATTCACTGATGCAATGACAGATCTGCTTAATAGGTTATGCAGCGGTGGTTTTCAACCGTGAGTGGCTAATTCCTGGCTTCTGAGTAATAAGCACCTAACGAGTATACAGTCGCAGCCGAAAATGAAATCGGACCGCATCAATGGGACGTCAGGGCTATGTCGTTTACCCCAGCCATGCTTCAAGTAAGCGTTAGCTTCTGATCGCTTCCAACATCTCATGACGTTTGTAGAAATTGCTTGTACTCCAAGTCGGATATCCACCAGCAATCACATTCACCAAGTTATCGCTGTTTCTGATGTATCTTCGCATCTTTTCTCCGAACGTCCAGACGAGATACCTGATTTATTTCGGCATGGTCATCATGGTCCTCTTCTATACGGCTTGTCTACTCGTAGAAGCCATCAGTTGCACTCCCAGATCAGGTGAAACATGGATAGAGGCACAGCTATCCAAGCGATGCGGTAGGGACTTAACGTTAGGCTACGTAATGGCTGCATTCAACGTGGTCAGCGACTTCTATCTCCTCGCCATACCCCTTCCGGTGGTTTGGAAGCTGCAGCTACCTCTACGACGAAAGATTGGAGTTAGCGCAGTCTTCATGACGGGCTTCCTGTAAGTTTCCTTGAGACATGGGTGCTTGAAACATGGCGAAAGCTAGAGCAATCCTTAGGGCGTGCATTGTTTCCATCATGAACACTTATTTCCGAGTCCATGCCTCCAAATCGCCTGACGTTATCTGGAACATCGTACCGGTCGTAATTACCTCGTAAGTCAGCGCCCTAGCATTGAAGACCCTCCACCTTCTAATGTCACTTAGGATCGTGGAAATCTGCGTTGGCATCATGGCTGGGTGCATGCCACACCTGACCTCTTTATTCCGTCATCAAATCCTGGGCATCTCCTTTCAAAGTCTCAGACAGAGAATCTTATACCCTTGGTCGAGACCCAAAGGCAGTTCTTCCGGCAGTTCCAAAGAGTTCGATCGCGTTGATTCCGACCCGCAAAAAATATATCTCGAAACTCAGATCCTGGGATCCGTACAGGGGAAAGGAAAATTCTTGGAATCGGGAGTCCATCCTCAAGGCCAATGGGTAGATGGAAATACTCATGACCTTCGGAGCCAAGAGACGGTATCAACAAGAGATGCGTGGCAGCTTTGACGTGACTCGATGGGTGCTCTGAGATCGGTGGGAAATCGGACTAAAGGGAAGCCAGGCTTGTGTCTTCAATGGGTGGTAACCTGCGCTCTGACATTTGGGACATTACTCATTATGTAGAATGAATGATCTTGGTGTGTTTCTAATAACAGCACCAAACTCGAAGTCCGACTTGAAGTGACGGGCGTAGCTACTGATGATTTGATGGTTCTTCTGTTTTGCAATACTGAGAGTAAAAGGTACTAGCACGTGAAGATGCCTCCCCCGTCCCTGGAGTCCGGATGCACCCGCCTTGAGTATATCGGATAAGGTACCGATACCGCATTCAAGACGAGGAAGTTTTGGTCCTAGGCCTCGTCGGATTGCACTGGTGATTACATTACTGATGGCTTTCAATACTGAGACTCTTGCATGGCCAATTCGAAGGCTCAGGTATATCATAAGCCATAATGCACGAGAAAAGATGGGGCGAATACCCAACAGATTCCCAGTGACTTGGGAAAAGACTCTAGATGACATCAAAGATGCTGAAGAGCATGGCATCTTGCACGACCACGACCACGAGATGCCGAAATGGCCGAGGAGCAAGCTAGTCTACCCTCTATTCCTGGTTGCCTAAGGTACTTCTTGGTTGACTTTCTGGCATCTTGGACCGGCCCCTCGACCGAGGGGTGAAGAAATGGATTCCTGAGGCTTTTAAAGGCTTTTATAATGGATAGTTAGTCAGGATAGAGTAGAAGGACGAGGGTTTTCACTTTTCACTCCATCTCGCACAAGGATTTGAAGTCTCTACGCACTTATTACTCTGCTTTGCCACGTACAAAGCTCAGTAGCCAAGACTACCCGTACACTTGCAAAAGAAATCAAAACCAAGGAGATGGAATTTTCAGAAGGATGGTACAAAAGATGGGAGTTTGGATAGGTAAGATACTTGCAGCCCTCGAGCATCAGCATCGGGTGCCAAGCCTTTCCAACCCGGCTGCCCACATTCCAACCATACACCATACTACAACATACACACTCATACACACCCATACACACTGCAAGCTGACATCCTTCCAAGTACTACCACTCAACCAAGAGCACTCACTCCTTCTCCCTCTCCTCTCAACATCACCCACATACATCGTTGGACTTGGACCTACTCCGCCTGCTATTGCCAGTCCCTCATTGGTTCCATCAAAGCTTTCCACCACCATACTCCTCACGGCTTCAGCAACTCGTCTCTCCAAACCCTCCACCCCAACCATTTCCCCTCTTCAACCATCCCCCCCCTCGACCCATCAAACCCTCATCCAACACCACACCCCCCTCCCACCCCCGAACCATCCAAAACAACCCCCACCCTCTCACCGCCTCACCCCCCAACCCAAGCCAACCAACCCAATGAGCCCGGTCGCCCTCCCCCTCACCCCTCCCTCCACCCCCGAATTCACCGCCCAGCTCCAACGCGTCGAAACCTTACACCAACAACTCAAAACCGAACACGCCCGGGCCCAAGAATTCCTCGCCAAGCTGCGCCGCGGCGAGGAGATGCAGGCCCAGGCCCTCCTGTCCCCGCAGTCCCCTCAGTCCCACCCGGCAGGCAGCCAGCATCGCTCCAAGCCAGCCGCAGCGACGGGCAACGGTCCCCACTCGGCCCAACAGCAGCAACAGCATCATCAAGACCAAGAAAGCATCTGCTGCTGCCAGCACCACCAGTCCAAGCCCCTGACAGACAAGGAGCGCAAGATGGCCGACGAGTACCGGAAGGCTCGCGCCGCCACGCCGGGGCTGCCGCCGCTGCCCACCCACGTCGACGAGCGCGAGGTGCGGGATCTGGAGAAGCGGGTCCGGGGGCTCGAGGGACGCGTGCGCGGCTTCGAGGGTTTGCCGCCGGATCGGGAGATGGCGTTGCTAGAGGTGGAGAGGCTGCGGAGGGAGTTGGAGGGGCTGGCGAGGCGGAGGGAGGGGCTGTTTGCGGGGTTGGGGTCCGTGGAGGGGAAGGAAGAGAGGGACAAGGACAAGGGCGGGAGGGGGAAGGTGTAGTGGGTGGGATGGGATGGGATGGGATGGGAGAGATGGTTAGTTGGTGTGGGAGGCCAAGGGGTCAAGGGCTGGTGTTGTGGTACATGTCGCATTGGGTCAGTGGAACATGATGAGAAGGCTAGCAATTGAAGCACGAGACGGTCTTTTGTTGTAGCGCTTTGTCGCTGTGTCTCTTGAAACTAGCGGGTCGGCAATTTCAAGTATATCCATAATGACCAAGGGCGAAGGATCTTTATTCTTATTCAAATTTGGATGGCAAAGTTGTACAAAAGCGAAGCTTTGGAGAGAAAGCCTGCAAGATGCTTTGGATTTATGCAAGCACTATTGGCGCAATTCCCAAATGGGTAGGGTATGAAGATACGAACATTGCCGACAACAGCCTGTCTCTATGCAAAAAGGCCGCCGATACAGTCACCGGCAGAGAAACAAACACGATCATAAACCCCAGACAGTGGCTCCAAGAATCCTCCCCTCAAAACCTCGGATCCCAGTCATCCTTGTAGACCCCAGTCCCAACGCACGAAGCCTTAGCCGCATCCCAGTAATTAACCTCGCGTCTCGTCTTTGCAAGCTCCGCCTGCCGCTTCCTCTCCTCCGCCTGCACCTTCGCGAGCCTCTCCATTTCGAACTTCTTGCCCTCCTCCCAATGCTGGCCGTAGAGGGACTGATAGATCCTGTCGGTGCCCTCCTGCATCTGTTCGTTCCATTTCCACAGCGCCTTCACTGTCAAGTCGTTGATCTGCTGTTGCGTATCATCCTCGTCAACGCCGTGTCGGGCCTTCTTCACTGGGGGCTGCGGCTGCCTTTCCTCTTCGTCTGGTAGACCTTCGGCCTTTCGTTTCTCCTCAATGGCCTTTTTCCTACGGATTTGTTCCGCCAGATATTTGGCGGTGTGCCCAATGGCCGAGTGGGGTTTGGTGGGCGGTAGGGTATCCACTGGAGGCGAGGTGAACCAAAGCACATGGCCATTTTCATCCTGCTGAAATTGATTGCGCGTATCTTCGGGAATGGCCAGATTTGCGTTCTCTGGTAAGTGGCCGACCTCCGGCAGACGTTGGGCAGGGATATTGGGCGCAGCGACACGCGGGTTGACATAACGATTCGGAGTAGCATAATGGTCGAGATGAGATGAGCTGGCGGTCGCGGGATGAGGCTGCGTGTAAGAACTGGGGGCCTGCTGGGTGTACTGATGTGGATGATGGACAGGAGCTGGGGAGGCCGAATGTTGATGGTACTGTGGTAGAGAGGAGCCGTAGGATTGGGCGGGGTTGCCTGGGGGGTGGTTGAACGATGTTGCAGGTGGTTGGTTGTAGCCTCCCATGGTCGCATCACCCTGACCGTCTCTTGGGTAACTAGGGGTATCGTAAGCCGATGGGTTGTTGATAGGTTTTGCTACGGATGGTGGTGGTTGTGGGGGAGGTGATGGGGTGGGTTCTGGAGGCGGAGATTGCTTCAAGTTTTGTCAGTGCCTGCAGTGTTTCAGGATAAAGTGTTATTGACACTCACGTTTTCGTCGCGCGGCCCTTTGTACACCGCGCCTACGACAGGAGGAGCATTTTCAGCACCCCATCTTGGCTTGGGTAACTCGTCGGTCTCCTTTGCATCCTCCTTGAGTAAATGTAAGATTGGACTTGGTACTTTCTTGATTTTCTTTACGCCTCCGTCGAACATATCCATCGGATAATCTTGATCTCGAACCTCATCAGGCAAGCAGCTAGCCCAGGTCTTGATCTTGTTCAACTTGTGTTTCTCCTCATTGTATCGTGAATCGCACACGTAGACATCTTTGTCGGCTGATAATCCCCGCGGCCTACCTTTGCTGTAACGCGTGATGAACATGACAAAGCATCGATCGATAATCTCGTCAACACGATGATCTCGGTACTGCCCTGTCTTGACCACCTCGTTGGGATAGAAGTGCTTTTCATACTGATGGACAGTCTGTTCTGGCCGGTAATACCAGCATGCATTCACCCACTTTTCTCCATCAGTGTCTTGCCAAGTACGATATATCTGAGCGACGATAGGCTTTGTCACGTCATTCGGGTTCTGTATATGTATCCAGTCGCCAACTTTCCATAGCTGACCGTTGTGCAGAATTCCACCTGGCAAGGGTAGTCGTCCTTCTTCCATCTGGAAATCCGTGTCTGGTTTTTGTTTCTCTGCATCTGCAAGCTTGTGTGTTTCGGCCTAATCGAGTAGTCAGCATGAGTAATACTGAGCTAGCGTTGCAGTGACATACCTGCAGATACACGGCATCTTTATAGATCTGACTCTCATCTTGATTGTAGCTTTTCGCGTTGTTGAACATGACATCGATATCCCGCATGAAATGATCAACCGACTGGTACTTTTTCCGCTTTTGCTTCCTCTGTACAATTTTAGAAGTTGCCACCGAGTTGAACTACCAGAGCAGCGTTTTGGCAAGACCCTTGCAACGTACCTTAATCTGCTCGATTGCAATTGGTTCTTTGATTTCCATGTAGTACTCCGGCATGGCAACCTTGTCTGGCAATTTCTCGAATTGGTGGATGATGACGTTCCCATGCTCGTTTTTGTACTTGCGAATCGCTTTCAAGACAGCTTTTATTCTAGATTCCATCGGGGTGTCCACACGAGGTGGACGACCTCGTCTCTTCCTAGACTCGGCATCATTGCCCTTCAGTCCACCGTCGTCCTTACCTCCTTCACGCTTTGTGATGGCTGCTGTAGAGCGAGGACCACGCTTTCTCTTCCGCTTCGGACCATCCTCGTCAGAATCTTCTTCATCCTCCTCGTCATCTTCCTCGTCATCCACATCGTCTTCTTCCTCTTCCTCGACTGGCAGAGGAGACTCAACGGGAGGCAGCTCTCCCAAGTCAGGATAAGCTGCTATCTCTTGTGTGATCACACCCTGGTCAGCCAGAGTCTTAAACTCTTTTTCAAATTCCCTTCTGAGGACTACGGCATCTTGGTATGCTCCCGACTCAGGTCTGTTGTATGTCTGGGCGTTATGTGAGATGAGGGCGCAGTCGCGGACGAACTCAGAAAAGCTTTTGTACTCTTTCGTCAAAAGTTTGGCCTTGAGCGTACTTAGAGCTACGGGCTCCTTAATCACGTCGTAGTAATCTGGCATTGATCGCTTGTTAACTTTGCGGTGAAAGAGCTTCGAAGGGTCGTAGCCACTGCGAGGTGTCAGATTGTCGTAGATACGAGCTGGGAATCTTACTCTGGCTCCCTATATGCATATATTCTTTCTGTGATGTTCTTCATCGCTCGTATTTGCTCAGAGGTGAGAGTTACGTCTTCCGGATTGTTTTGCGCCGGTGTCTCGGTCGTCTCCAGGGGCGTCTGGCTCCCAGGAGAATCACTAGAGCCTGCCATGGTGGTCGCGATAGGCTTTGACATGCGACTATAAGAGCGTACTTGATATTGACTATCGGTATTACAAAGATTGGCAGGGTTGGAGAAGTTTGCTTGATATTCAGACGTATTTTGTTGACTTGGTTTCTTGAACTCGACTATGATGTCTCTCACGAGCGCAAAGACTAGATTGTTTATGCGACAGCACCAACAGCTTCATGAGCAAAACTGTTGGGGTGATGAATGCTGACAGGGGGAGCTGACTGGGTGGACAGTCTTTCTGCTCCCACGTCTATGGGTCTGCTTCAAGACTCTGATTCTCTAGTTTCAACCATGAATCGCGAAAGCCACCTAACACCTGTTTGGCCTAGTACCCTCGCGGAATCGGGCCGCTGCAATGTTTACATTAGCGTTCCTATATTATTGGGATGATGGGATCTTTAAGAAGCATTTATTTCATTTGGTGTTTTCCTTTATAGACCTCCGTACCTATTTCACCGCTCATCGAAACCCGGATTTTGCTTCTGCTGCTTTTGCTGGAATGATGAGGGTCAGGATAAGGGGACCGGCGGGGCAAGCTGCAATATCCCTCCCCGAAGCTGCCACCATCAAAGATCTGAGGAGCCAGATTACAGAAAAAACATCAATCTCCAAGTTTGATATGAAATATGGCTATCCACCGAGGCCCTTGTCACTTGGCGACTACCCCGAGACCGCCAAGCTGTCAGATGTAGGAATAAAGCTGGATGGAGAGCAGCTGATTATCAGCGAGACTGCCGCCCCAAGCAAACAAGCTCCATCTGCCATCCGACCGCCAACACCCTCGGATCCAAGCCCCAGCCAAACATCTGAAAATGGAATTAGGACCTCGGCTTCCGCAGCCATACCGTCCTCGTTCTCCTTTGCACATGTCGGCACTGCTCCTGCGCCATCAACTTCAAAGTCCAACAAGCCTCTATCTCTAAGTCGCAAACCCACCTCCGCCTCCTTGGACGCTCCTGAACTGCCTCTCCCCACGCACGCCTCCACTTTAGTCCTTCGAATCATGCCCGACGATAACTCCTGCCTATTCCGTGCCTTCAATACCGCTTTCTTCGGCGCCATGGACAACATGACCGAGTTGCGCTCTATTATCGCTCAGAACATTCAAGCGAATCCAGAGACGTATAGCGCTGCTGTACTGGACCAACAGCCAGATGACTACTGCAGGTGGATTCAAACAGAGGATGCATGGGGTGGAGCCATAGAGCTGGACATCCTTAGCAAGCATTTCAATGTCGAAATCTCTTCAATCGACGTGCAAACCTTACGAATCGATCGCTTTAATGAGGGAAGGCCGGAACGGTGTATACTGGTCTATTCCGGCATTCATTATGATGCTATTGCATTATCTCCCTCAGATCCGCCGCACAAAACCGCATATGCACCACCCGAATTCGATACCAAGATATTCGACGTGCAAGATATGGTGCTTTTGGAGGGCGCAGTAGAGCTTTGTAGGGTGTTGCAGGGAAAGCACTATTATACCGATACAGCAGCTTTCTCGGTCAGATGCAATATCTGTGGGAAATTGGCCGTTGGTGAGAAGGGCGCAACTGAGCATGCAGCAGCGACTGGACACTATGACTTTGGGGAGGCGGCATGATGCAATAGACCTGCGTAGGGAGAGCACGGAAGCGTGATCCGGAGCATAGCATTTTGGAATAATGCCTTTGTGAAGCATTTGTACAGAGCCGCCTGTCCATAAGACTGCTAAATTACACATAGCCCACCAGCCCCGGTGCGTCGCCGCAAAGCACAATCGTCCAAACTCATTGCATTAAGCAGGACTCAATGCTTAGATTTCTTCTCTTTTTTCCGTTCTCCGTCTCCGTTAACTTCGCCGTGCTTCCGCTTCTTCTTCTTTTTCTCGCCCTCTCCGCTGTCCCCTCCTTCTCCTCTCTCCTTCTTCTCCTTCTTGACTTTCTTCTGTTTCTCCTGACTTTGCACGGCCCTCGGTGCCACATCAGCCATTTCCTCATCGCTATCGACGTTTGCAGTTGGATCTGCAACGTCGATATCAGCAAGCACGTTATCCATTGCATTTTGCTGAGGGTTAGTGTTAGCACAATCACAAAGCACCTGTTCTACGCACGCGCAATGCAACACGCACCATGGCTAATTCATTTTTCGTAGGCGCAGCGCCTGAGTCGTAGAATTTCAACCTCTCCTCAACTTGAGCCTTAAGCGCCTCACCAAACCTCGTAGTTGGCGCTTCACTGAAATTGTCGATTCTGGATGCGATGGAACATTTGTTGGCCAGGAAGCGAGATATTCTGCCCTTATTCTTCTGCGCGGCTTTTCCGATGGCAGATGCGTGATAGATCAAGCCATATTTTGGTGTATTGCCTTTGGTTTTCAAAGCTCGAAATAAGGCTTTTTCTGCGCCGAGAATTTGAACCGTGGATGCTGGGTATTTAGATAAGTTTGTGAGGCTACCGGCGTGTGATATTAGTCGTGCTCCCACCATCTCTCCGATCAGGACCCCGAGGTTAGGTGCAACTATGCCCATCTTTGCGACTAGGTAGCTGTGAAGTATCTTCCTGTAGTTCGCTAGACTGACAATTTTTGATGCGAAGGTGGTCACATTGTCCATGTCCGCATCCGAAATCTACACAACTGAATCAGCATATCACAGCTGACGGGTAGTGGTGCGAAAGTTACTGCTTGACCCATGCTAACTTTCGCAACGTCAATAATACTTTGGGCGATCTCAGAATCATCGTTCACTTGTGCCGATAATTCAGGCAAATCTGCGTCCGACAACCTCTCCTTGGGGCCGATGAAGAGAGCTAGCTTTGCGTAGGCATGATTGTCGCTTACGATCCTAATAAGCTCTGGGAAATGCTGAAAGGATTCCTGAATCAGCTTTTCCAATCCTTTATTTCAGATAGAGCAAGTTAAGTGACAGGAACAGCAGCCACAATGGTTCGATGTGCCCAACCAGCTTCTGCGAATGGAAGTGCGGTACTGCAGATTGGAGCAGCACGTATGAGATACCTACCCAGCTATACCACTCTCTAACCCTCATCCTGTACATCCCTAAGTCAGCATAGCTTCTTGAAATAAAGCATTCGAGAGATAAGATAGGGTGGAGTTTTGACACCCGCCCACTACCCCGCAGCGACTGAATCACGGCTCAAAACCAAAGAGTCGGGGTAGGGAGGGTTTGTTCAGCTATGTGTACTTACGAGAACATATTTATTGCCTTGTCTAGATTGTCTAATGTAGCAATAGCCTCTGTAGATGATGTTAGCGACACAGTGAAGGCCAAGGAGCAATAACTAACGTATAATATGATTATCGTTCTTCTGTACACTGAACTTAACCCTTGCTCGCGAATAGGCGTGCTGTTTATCGTTAAGCTCTGTCAGCCCACGACTTCGAAAGTCCTGAGTACATGTAGATAGACGCACACCAAGTCCTAAGTTTGCGCGCTCGACGTCTCCTTCCTGCAATTGCTTTAAGAGCTTGTGTGCGTGCTGACGAATACCACGAAGCATTTCCGATACGATTTCTGAAGTCTCGCCAGTTTCACATTCGAGTCCAGGAAAAGCGGCCTTGATCGCACCAGCGAGATTCTTGTCTGCTACTCCGAGCGTAATCTTGTTCTTCTTCCCCGACTCTGGTAGATTGACTTCGAGCAGCGAGAGTAAAAATTCAGAAGCTATGCCCTCGCTGACCTCGTTGGCATTTTGCAGAGCCTGGGCTGCGCCTCTGAATAATTAGATCAGCTCTTGAAGTCCCCGATCAGATTGTCGCTCAGCCGCTCACTGGAAGGGCGCGAAAGAGATCAGCTTGACCATCTTGCCAAACTTTTCGAGGACCTGTCATTGTCAGTACACTTCTCCCAAGAAAGAACCTACCAAGGGCATACCTGGACTGAGTCCTGAACCTCTTTCAAACGAGCGCCAACAGTGTCGGGCAGAAGCACTGTTTGAAATATAGCATAGCCAACAGAGCTTTCGTACAAAAGATAGTCAACAAACATGTTGCATAAACTGAATTCGATTTCCAAGCCTTAGAGAAACTATGCGCACGAGCTTCTTCCGAAGTATAGAGCGCTGTTCAACCTTCAATTTCGAGCAAAAAATCCCGTCGATCATCTCTCGCTTAGGATAACCGCGTTTGCCGATGTAGCCGAGTAGCCCTAGCCCTAGCAGTGCCCGCGTTCTCGAAAATCAGGCGCGTTGAGGTTCGTACAATCCAGCTCAAATAATTTAGAGATCTAAAGTTTCCCCCGTTCGTACCTATTTCTTACCATCATAATGTCTGCAGCGCAGCTTCTGAACCCCAAAGCGGAGTCACGGGTTGGCCATCCCTGCGTTATCGAATCAGCATGCTTGCTAACGTGCATTTAGAGACGTGGTGAGGCTCTGAAAGTCAACATTTCCGCAGGAGAAGGCCTGCAAGATGTTCTCAAATCCAATCTTGGTCCAACGGGGACCATTAAAATGTACATATGCATTCACAATCTCGAGCACGAAATCACTGACACATACTAGGCTAGTTGACGGAGCTGGAGCAGTACGTGTTGATCATCTGGCCACAGGGTTCTTGGATCATGTTGGCTCATACATCCTTAGATTAAACTGACAAAAGATGGGAATGTACTGTTGAGAGAAATGGTTTTACACTCTCGGTTCGCTTTTAAGAGCACGGCTAATATATGCTCAGCAAATACAAAATCCTACAGCAGTACGTATGCTTGTCTATGTCTACAATTGAGATGAGACTTATTCAAGAAGGTCATGATAGCAAGAGCGGCTACTGCTCAAGATGATATTACGGGAGATGGCACAACTTCAGTGGTCCTGATGGTAGGGGAATTACTCAAGCAGGCGGACAGGTACATATCTGAAGGCCTGCATCCCCGGATCATTACAGATGGCTACGAAATTGCAAAGACAGAAACTTTGAAGGTGTGTCCTTTGGTGTTGGCCGGAGAAGCAGGGGCTAAGCTCGATTTGTTGCAGTTTCTCGACACCTTCAAATTGCAGAAAGAGGTTGATCGAGAGCTTCTTCTCTCCGTTGCACGCACCTCACTCGCTACTAAATTAAATGGTTCCCTTGCCGAAAAGCTTACTCCGGCTATTGTAGACGCCGTCTTGTCTATCTATCATCCTCCCGCTAAACCCGATCTATTTATGATCGAGATCATGAAAATGCAGCATCGCACAGCTTCAGATACATCCCTTATCCGTGGGCTCGCGCTAGACCACGGAGCGCGACACCCTGACATGCCTAAGCGTGTGGAAAATGCGTTTATCCTGACACTGAACGTCAGCTTAGAGTATGAGAAGTCAGAAGTAAATTCAGGCTTCTATTATTCGAGCGCAGACCAACGCGAGAAGCTTGTGGAGAGCGAAAGGAGGTTCGTAGACGACAAACTTAAGAAGATCGTCGAACTCAAGAAAGAGGTCTGTGGCAGTGACCCGAAAAAGGGATTTGTGATCATCAATCAGAAGGGGATTGATCCACTCAGTCTCGATGTTCTGGTCAAGAACGGCATCTTCGCACTTCGGCGAGCTAAGAGGAGAAATATGGAGAGGTTACAACTTGTTTGTGGTGGTACAGCTCAAAACAGCGTAGATGATCTAACTCCCGACGTCCTCGGATGGGCTGGACTTGTGTACGAGCATCAGCTGGGAGAAGAGAAATACACATTTATCGTGAGTGGCGACTGTATTGCTTTTGCGCGTGGGAAGAGTTCTTGCCAACCAATCAACAGGAAGATGTCAAAGACCCGAAATCAGTCACGCTCCTTATCAAAGGTCCCAATACGCACACAATAATGCAAATCACAGATGCAGTACGCGACGGACTGCGAAGCGTTTACAATATGATTGTCGACAAGAGCGTTGTGCCCGGTGCAGGAGCCTTTCAAATAGCATGCGCGGCACACCTCTCGAGCGAAGCTTTTAGGAGGCAGGTAAAAGGAAAGGCGAAGTACGGAGTCTCAGCGTTTGCAGACGCACTTTTGGTAATACCAAAAACTCTTGCAGCGAATTCCGGTCATGACATCCAAGATTGCTGTAAGCTCAGCGAACTCACCTAATCGATAGCTGACAATGCTGATTCTATAATATAGTGGCTGCACTGCAGGACGAGCAAGTGGAGGGTAACGTCGTCGGCCTGAACTTGATAACGGGCGAGCCAATGGATCCAATTCAAGAAGGGGTATATGATTCGTTTCGGGTATTGAGGAATTGCATTGCATCGAGTTCAGGAATAGCCTCCAACCTCCTATTATGCGACGAGCTGCTAAAAGCAAGGCAGATGGTAGGTTCAGACGTGAAATTGTCCAAAACAAAGGCTAATCGCACACAGGGGCGTCAACAAGGTCCTGGGCCTGGAGAAGGGGAGGGCTAATACATATTTCAGACAATTCTCAAACGGAAATGCTTCTTTGTCTTGCACCCTGAAGATGCTTCGGCTTATGAAAAGCGTCATTCTGAACGGGCTCGCTGTTCACATATGGCGAAGAAAATCATAGATAGCAATCATCAATGAAGATACCCTAGATGAAAACTCGACCGCTACAACTCATAAAGTACTCATTGGTCAAGGAAACCCCCCGATTGTAGTCGTTTTTCCCCTATAGTCTGCTCTGAACCATCACCCGCCTTAATCACAATCGTTCTTTGGGATGAAGAAATAAGAAAGTCGTCCATGTCAATCCCGGAGCGTTGGAGAACAATGCAATTGTGGCGAATGGGAAGGCGAACCCTCGAATGGTAGCCCAGTTATCGGAAACCATCATCATCCCACCAGAATTGCTGTGCAGCGACCCCTGGTCAGCCGAGCGTTTGTAATGTCCACGACTGCCCCTGCCCCTGCCCAAATCAGGACCGAGGTACGTATTTACTGGTGCTATAGAATGCGGTCAGTGCCGCGCATTCAACACCTGTATTGCGACCTGCTGTGCTGCCTCGACTGGCTGTCTAAGCTTTTGTACTGCTCTTCCTTTCCCGAGCCACCAAAGTGACTTTTAGATCAGAATAATGGATTCCGGCGCAGGAATTCTTCTTGATGGGTTGCAGCGGATCCTGAACGATGACTGTGTACCTACGGAAAAGCTGTACGGGATGTCAGCTTGAATTTCTGCATCTCGCAAATATCCTGTAGCGTACTTCAGCCAGGATTTTGTTCATCTCGACATCAGCAATGTTCCTAGTAGGTCTCTTGTTAGCGCCAAACCAATCTCGCACCATTGGGGGAGCGACTTACTTTCCAATGCAGAAGGTGGACCCTCCGCCAAAAGTAGTCGCGGACCTGCGGAGTAACTGTGCATATTCCTTATCTTCCAGCCATCTCTCCGGACGGAATATGGAAACGTCTTCCCCATAGAGATCTTTCCGCGCTTGGAAAGACCATGGGGAAATCCCTACATTCGTACCAGGGGAAAGCTGGTAGCCCAATATCTCAGCTCCTGACTTGGGTACTTGCCTGGGTATAGCAAGTGCCTGCGGTGGTCGCCTATGCTTATCAACTCTCTCTCTCTCTCTCTTCAGAACAGCAGCAGATCTTACAGTCGAAGTGTTTCATTCAGTATAGCTGTCAGGTAAGGAAGATGACTCGTCGCCTCCTTTAGCAAGGTCAACACGTCTCCAATTAGAACTTGGAAGCTAACAAACCTTGAATTGAATCATGGGAGACAGCAGGCCTTTTTCTTCTGCCTCGTCTAATTCCTTGACAAGCCTGTCAAGAACGCGAGGAATTGTCGCAACGAACACGACAGCCATTTCGAGAATACTTGAAGTGGTACCGGAAGCGCCCGAGCTTTTGAACTATCAGCTTGCCTGTGAAGCTTCTCTTATAATTCGCAAGATTTACAATAGTCCGTAAACTTCTCCGTCCAAGCGTTCTCTTGGAATACCCTTCCCATCTCGATCTCGATAGTCAACCAACTTGTGTACAACATCTTGCCGACTTTTTGCACCTTTGCCCTCCAGAGTCTTGGTTACAACCTTTTTAACAAGCTGGAAAGAGTTAGTAGAGGATATCAACCCCGTTACTAAAAAAAATCCCAGATACCTCTTGCATGCCTGATATACTCTTCACGCTCTTCACTAGCCGCCTTGTGAATGGGTCAAGACCTAATTTGGAGAGCGTAATAGGGATCCAAGGCAATGTGAGAACTATCAGCATGGCTGCCTGGAGGTCAGCTAATCCATACACAGCATTTGCAAAATCCTCTCCTTTTTCAATGAGGCCGATAGGCTCGGACCACAGCAGAGCCGACCCAATATCTGGAGGCAGAAGTTTTATCCACACCGATAGGTCGCATATCTCTCCTCGTCCATGTTTAAGCTGTAGCTTTTGAAACCAACGCTCCATAAGCTCATCGACTACAGGTTCGTGTTCCAGAACGGACGCAAGAGACAACTGTGGTCACGTCAGTCAGCTTGAGGGATTTGATAATGCACGTTCCACATCAGGAGCCACCTTGTGCGCTTCCTTTCGCCCTGATTCTGCTCAGCAAGGGGCCTTACGGCTTGTTTGAAGGCGTTCTTGTTCTTATCATGATCCTTCATGTCCCAGTCTGCAAGAATCGATGGCAGCTTCATGGGCTTGAAGAGCGCTTCAAGATAGGGGGGCCTATTCCACCGATAGATTTTTGACAGAGGTTCAGGATCAGCGAGTAGTACCAGCGTAGGCCCGGTACGAACAAGAGGGCCTAGAGATTCCAATTAATGAGTTTCAAACAGTGGAATGAATCCGCGAAACGACAAGATTCTGAGGTCTGTCTACGAGGTTTTGATACCAAGCTGAGCTGTAATTCTTTGCGCCCGACGGTTCTTACCATATTTTTCATGGAGCTCCATGTTGATGATTTCCTCTTTGCCACTTAATCCACTCCACAGTCGCCAGATGTTGGTGAAACCTGCGATCCATGGGCCAGGGACGACTCTCAAGGGATCCAGGAACCATTTTACAATGGAGAGCACAGCGGTCAAGATTATGACGATGCTTAAAAGAGCAAGCTTGGGCTGAAGGGTTGTTGGGAAAATGGTAAGAAGACTTTGTACACCCATTTTGAGGCGAAGACGAGTAGGACAATGAGAAGTAGGCGGGAGAAGGCACAAGTCGTCTTTTTCTCTTTATCCATTTGGCGTGAAGGCGGGGTAGTATTGCATGCCCCGCGTTTGGCCAGCGAACAGGCAGGGAGCTGGGAGGCATGATGCAGCGATGGATAGAGGATGAAAGGCTGAAAGGCTGAAAGGCTGTCTTGCAGCCGGGGGCCCATTGATCATGTGGCATCATTCTGCAGGGACAGGGATGGATGATCCTCGATGCAGGCCAAGGTTGATGCTCTGGGGGGGTTCGGTGAAGATGGAGATAGGATGATGATGGGCTGACGATAGGACCAATCATGGACTCGACGAGATGCGAAAAAACAATCAAGCAAAAAACCCCAAAAAGCTTCATAATCATGTAGTAAGGGGATTGTATGTATTGTTTGTATTCTATGTTGACGTTATATCGTTGTATCCATGGAAAAGGATCAAAGAAAAGTCGATGAGCCATCGAGGGCATGAGGGCACACCAGCATGTGGGCATGTAAGATACGAGTACCTTACTGTAGCTTACTCTGACCAGAGTCTATCGGAAGATTAAAGTATTATAGGTACCTTATCCAAGCGAGCCAACTTAGAAGGTATGGCGATAATGGCGTGTTCCAAACCCCCACCACGGCACCACCCCTGAGAATCCTTTCCCAGAGCCTGGCACGCCTGGGTCACTCTAGTCTCTCGCTAAAGCGGCCCCAAACCGCCCGAGTGGCGAATCCGAGGCTAAGGTAAGCCTCTATATTTCCTCCATAAAGTACGGTACTTTATGGATATGGCAGTTCCTCTTTCACAAATGACAGCGTCATGCAAGCATCCATATCGTATCGACAAGGAAAAATACGACCGACTTACATTCAGCTAAAATTTACCTTGAACAACTCCTCACCCACTGCCTGCCCATCTGATTCTGCATCGAATCCCTAGTAGTACATAATCGCAAATGCACACTACCCTCCTTAGGCTCCTTTTTCAAGTCTATTCTTGGCGACTCCTACTGTCTCACATCTTGCTCGTGGTGTTCGCAATCAAGACTGCCATCATGATCGTAGACTCAAAGAGTGTGGCCCAGTCGCTCGCTAATTTCAGATGCGTAT
This sequence comes from Parmelia sp. 050094, assembly GCA_018257885.1. Classification (NCBI taxonomy): domain Eukaryota; kingdom Fungi; phylum Ascomycota; class Lecanoromycetes; order Lecanorales; family Parmeliaceae; genus Parmelia; species Parmelia sp. 050094. The sequence continues at coordinate 175,887 of JAEUBB010000008.1, forward strand.
GCAAGGAACATATTAAGCGCTTGTGGAAGGGAATAATGCTGACGAATAAGCGGCATGGCTCGAGAATACTGCAAAGACGGCGTGGAATTGTAAGGATTTTCGTTTCCCCTGCTCAGCTATTCATGCAGCTTTAGTTGCTTGCCTACCTCTACAATTCGGACCCCCCTGGAAAAACAATTGATAATCATCATGTTTCTGAATTCTTTAGCCTGCAACGCCCGATACGGAGCGAAGAGAGTTCTGGGAGCTTGCACCAAATGTCTCCTTGTTAGATAAAAGGGTTTGATTTATCTTCAACTTCAAGACCCGAGGGTAATTTGATCTCATCAAGATCCCATAGAGCAAACTGGCTGATGGAGAACATTCTCTCACACAATAAGGCAAACAAGAGAATAGTGATGTACAGAGGATAGGTAAAATCTCAACCCCTATTGCAAGTACACTACTCTAGACCTCGCATATACCTTCCCCCAAATGTCCCCCAAGACGTCTACTCATGTACGCTGTACAGGTTACATGCATGAGTATAGCCGTTCGGCTAAGGGAGACCATCCGCACGGACACATTGGACGCTCTGCACCATCATCTTCCGTATGCAGGCCAAGACGCTGAGGATCCTGTTTGGAAGCACTCAGCGAAACCATTTCTGCGCAAAGATCTCATACCGCAGTTCTATGAAGTATCAGCCTAGGTGACCGCTGTTGCTGCGCCTCCACTGAGAAGGTGACGGCACAATACCTTTATTTGCATTGAGATTGAGAGGCCAAAACTGATTCGTCTACTTGGATGGAAAACATCAATTTAAACACATTTCAAGTTGCATTGACTGTAACATCTCCCATCTCGTCATCTTGATCGTGGCTTGTAAATATTTTTCACACCGGTACAGAGGTCTGCACCAAAAGTCCTGGAGGTCAAGCCCCGTACATGCCACAAAGGTAGGTCGCTCACCTCAACAAAACGTGAAAAGATTCCTTAAAAGTACAAAGATGCCATTTTCTAGGGGTCAAATCCCTTAAACCCATACAAGTCATTTCT